>WYDI02026744.1:0-47952 GCA_009867235.2 Psittacus erithacus | reverse complement strand
ACAAACACACACACCGCACAACCCAAAACACCCCAACCGCCCCCGCGCCGACCCAGCCACCGCGCGCGCGCGGCCCACCGGCTGCCCGCGCCCGCCCGCCTGCCTCCCGGGTGCGGGCACGGCCTGGCGCCGCGCCGCCGTGGGGGCTCCAGAAAGGCCCTGGGTGGGTCTTCTCCGCCCGCTCGCCCCCATTGTGTGCTGTGGGTCTGGGCACGCTGAGCCGAGGCACCGGGCGGCTCCGGCCCTGCTGCGCCCCCGGGGCCCGCCCGGCCCCGCCGCGGCTGGCTGTAACAATGGGAGCCGCGCCGCCCCGCAGCGCTCTCGGGGCTCTTCGGCGCAGGGCGGGCTCCGCGGAGGGGCCCCGCGAGGCATCCCCGGTCGACGCCGGTTTGGCGGCCCTGGAGGAGGCCATGGGCCGCGGGCGGGTGCCCCAGCGCGGTGTCCTGGGCCCGTTCGGGGCGCTCCGGTGGGTGTCCCCAACGGAGCGCTGCACGGTGGTACCCACTGCGGGACCCTGGTGGTGTGTCTGGGGCATCCCCCCAGAATCCCATCCTCTGCATGCACAGGGGTTGCTCGGTTTGCAGTTGCAATGTGTTTGCTCCAGAGGAAAGCTCGTAATGTTGATAAAACACCATCCCCCCATCGTGTCATCGAGCTCCTCTGGGTGCTGGTCCTGCCCTGTGTTGCAGGAAAATCTTTCCAAATGCTTTACCTTCTGCGGTCCTTTCCTTTGGAGCTTCAGAGCTTTTTGCATGTGTTCATGAAGCTTTGTCAGGGGGCTGGAGATACCAATTGTATGAACAGAGAAGGGAAACTGAGGCTGGGATGTGCTGGGGCTCTCCCAGCATGAGCCAGCAGGGCTGAGCCAGCTGGGGATAGCAGATGTGACCACCAGATCCTTGTGCTAAAGCTGTAACTTACCTGAAGTTTCTAATAAAATGAACAGTTTGTTATGTTTTTGTATCACCTCTTTTTCTGGAGCTTCCTGTTCTGAGTAGCTGAGACTCTCCTCTGTGGATGCTGTAGGCTGAAAAGGAAGAGGGGTAACGGCAGAGTGCATCACGTTTCCCTGCAGCTTCTTGGAAGAAAAGATGTTGTAACCTGTAGCTGGGAATCTTCTTGTTTTCCCTGAATCCCATAAGAGTGCCTTGCTTTCCTCTTGCCTTGAAACTTAAGCGCGGGGCCGCTTTAATGCTGTTTCTGTGCTGTGGCTCAGCCACGGTTTTCTGGGGCTGGGGTTGCCCTTTTTGCTTCCCTCCCTCTCTGTGCACAGATGTGGCTTTGCTCTTTAAAAGCAAGGTCAAACCCTGAAGGCTGCTTAGAGCTGGTGAACTCATGGGAGCGCTCCCTCTGTGCAGGGCCAGGGCAGGTGGCAGCACAACCAAGGTTTGCAGTGAAATGTGGCCTGTGAGCTGTACTACAGTGACCCAACTGAGGAGTAAAGTCTTGGCACCTTGGATGTGGCGTGGGGTGTCATGTGGGGTTGCCCATTGCCACCAGGCTCAGCACTGGGGGCTGCCTGATGATGCTTGTGGGTTTTGGGGTGGGTTTTTCTTCTTCATGTTAAATAAGCACCATTTCCTTGTTGCAGGAATGCAGCTGGGCAGAGCATGGCAGAGCTCTTGAACAATGCCTAGGCACTGCACAAAGGTTGGGGGCAGCAGACTTGCTGGTACTGTATCCTATTGAAATCACAGATTAAGTTACTGCAACGGCACAGGATTGCTTCCCTCTGGGCCTGCAGTTCTGCTGCCGGATTGGTTTAATGTGACAACTGTTTGTGCCTGAAACACTTAGAACTCGAAGAGATGCAGAAGTGGAGAGTGGAAAGCAATCCCATGAGGAAGAAGCCTGTGTGGAGGCTGCTCGGCCTTGGGTGAAGCCCAGGCTGGATGCTCTGCCTTAAACCTGCTTGGTGTCACGGGCGGCTCTCGCTCACCAGGCCAATAGCTTGGGTTGCTTCCCCGATCAGAGACCTTGTGTTATAAACAACTGTAGAGCACTGTAGAGCTGGCAGACAGTGGCTTTCATTCTGTGAGGCATGGGTGGCCCTGAAGAGGAGCATTTGAGGTTCTGTGGGAAGCTGCAGGAGCAGTTGGCCTTGAAAGCTTGCCTGCAGAGGAAGGCTGGAGGCTGCTGGGAGAGGGAGCACTGGTGTGGGCAGTGAGCCGCGGTGCGGAGGTGACAGTAGGGTCTCCGTGCTCTCGGGAAAGGAGCTCCCAGCCTGGTCGAGTGCTCTTCTCATGGACTTTGACAAGAGACTCCCCAGTTCTTCCTGGGCTGTTTGCTAATGATGCTGAGCTTTGTACACTGGGTCTTGCTCTGTGCTGCCACATTGGTGTTTGCAAGCAACTGTTCAGGTTGGAGTTTCTCACTCGGGTTTTCTCCTGTTCCTGCTCTCTTTGGGGCTTCTTCCCCTATCCAAAGCATCTGCTGTGGCACCAACACGTGGAGCAGATCCTGCTGCTTTGGATGAAGGTGTCGCTGTCTTGTTAACAAAATCCAGAAGTGTGGAGTTTGTGATTATTGAGGTTTCAGGGGCTTGGAAGTAGCACATGATGCCAGGTGCCATAGGATGTGCATGGCATCCCTCGTGCCATGGCAGGCAGGGTGAAGCTGCTCAGTGCTGATCCCGTTCTAAGCATCTGGGTTGAGCTCTTCCTGCGAAGCTCAGCAAGCAGTTACAAAACGCCACGAGCTTTGGACACCCCGTTCCTGAACTCTTCTGAGATGTCTGGACTCAAGCAGTTCCCAGCAGTGTTACTGGCTGCAATTCCTTGTTGACATCTAGCTCACTTTTCTGGTAGTGTTTTATTTTAATCCAGAACACTCAGTCGAAGGAAACTTGATATTTTTACTTCTGAGGAGTAACCGAAGCGAGCACAACCGGGCAGTTCTACAAGGGTGGTGTTTCTCTAAACCAATATCCCACAAACCTATAGCACCATTTACTACTGGAGTGCTTTTCTTCCCCTGCCCCGCTTTGAAGGCAAGAAAGGAGAAGGGGAAGTAGCTGATGATGTGTCTGAGGCTGTGAGATGTTCTGCTCTCTAAGTGAAGCTTCTTTAGAGCTTTTCTCAAGCATTCCTTACTCCAGTTGACCAACAAGCATTTTGCGCCCTGGCCATGGCCAGTCTGTGCCTGCTCACACGCTTGCTCACCTGAGTGCAGGTGAGGTGGTGGCAGTGAAGAAGCCTCCAGAAGTGCCAGTTTTGTCTTGGGGCACATGGCAATGGGAGTCTGTGGCTGGTGGGGAGGGAGGGAGGGCACTGGGATGACTTTGCTGCCTGCCTTACCCATGCCATGGTTCATTCTTGGTGCTGCCTTTTGTTTTGGGTTTCTAACAGTGTGTTCTCTCTTCTCCCCTGCCCCACCACAGAGTTCTACCTTGTAAATACTGTTATTTGTATATACTGTAAATGATGACATCGGTGGGCACTAACCGAGCCCGGGGGAACTGGGAGCAGACACAGACACAGAGCCAGACACAGCACAAGCAGCGGCCACAGGTAAGTGCAGGAGCCATGGAAACCAGTTAGCTTGGAGGTGGAGACCTGGCACCTCTGCCTGAGTCCTGCATGCTGCAGGATGCTGCTGGCATAGCCGTGTTACCTGGGCAGCCACTGATGGTGGGATTTCCACACTGGTGTCTCTGAGCTGAGATTTGGGTTTATTTCCATCTGGCCCTTCCCTGTTCACTTGAATGAATGCAAGTGGCTGAGAAGCCACCTGCAGTGACTTGATGTTCTGGTGATGCTCAGGTCTGCCTCAGAATGGATGTAGTTTAGGTGGTTGTCCCTCGCCTGATGAGTCCCTTTCTTCTGGACTCTCCTCCCTCACTCCTCTTCCATCTGTCTTTCTTTCTGAAGCTTTCCTCTTTCTGACCCGTGTTCACACCTCCACTTCATCTCACTGATTCCTTCCCAGAGACCTCAGGGAAGCGGAGTGGTCTTTGGAGGAAGGGTTGTTGAAAAGGTGCTGCTCTAATCCTGCTGTCTCTGCATTCCATTTCTGCAGGCCACTGCGGAACAGATTCGACTTGCACAGATGATTTCAGACCACAATGACGCTGACTTTGAGGAGAAGGTGAAACAAGTGAGTGTGGAAAGTGAGGATGAGCTCTGGCAGGAAGGCAGAATCAATGTCAACTACCATGACTGCCTGGGGGAGGTGGGAGGGACACGGCTGGCTGCTCTGTGAATTTCCTTGGGCAGACTTCTTCCACAGAATGCAGGGAATGGTGTTATCCTGAGAAAAGAGGGAGGTTGGAAGCTGGTTGTGATAACTCAGAAGTTCCACCCGCAGTTACTTCTCATTGAGGGGGCATAATTCAGTTGTGAAGGTTGCAGGAGACTTCCAGCTGCTGACATTTCTTTGGAGGATTTCTGGTTTGGGATCCATTAGAGACTTTGGTGCCACCTTGGTTTGGAACATGCTGACCATGGTGGTGTCTCCTCTACAGCTGATCGACATCACAGGCAAGAACCAGGATGAGTGTGTGATTGCTCTGCATGACTGCAATGGAGATGTTAACAGAGCCATCAATGTGCTGCTGGAGGGCAATCCGGACACGGTAGGATTGGGTTCTGTAAATCTGGTGAGGCCTAGTTCAGTGTAACTGCATGTATGAAGGCAAGACAAAGAGTCCTATCTAGATAGCAAGAGCCAGAATGACTGACTAGTTCCACAGGTAGCGTGTGAAATGTGATTGTGTACCAGCTTCTCAATGCTGCTCTCTGTAGGCTTGCACAGAGCACGAGCGTGGCCAGCAGGCCCAAAAGAGTGGAGGGGAAAATGCAATAAATCCTATTCCTTTTCAATCCAAGCACTTTGACAGCAGTACAGTAGCATCTGCGTAGGCTTTCATGCTGCTATGAGTATGGTTTAGTGAATCTCTGCAGAAAGAGAGTAACTCGTGTCCTGTTACCTCAGGCTGTGTGACAGTCAGCTATAAGAAAGCTTTCCTTGAAGGAAAAGGCTGTACTGTGTGTAGGCTGATAGACTCTTCAAAACAAAGAGAAATTGGGCTGGACAGGATTTTTCTGGAGATCCTCCTTCTATCTGTAGCAAGTTTCAATAGGCGTGTAAGAATATGTGTGTCTTCGCGTACTGCATTGCTCAAACCATGAGTAACTTCCTTCATCGAGCAGTATGATTAACTTCTTTCCCCTCTGCAAACCTTCAGCATTCCTGGGAGATGGTCGGGAAGAAGAAGGGTGTCTCAGGACAGAAGGAGAGTGGCCAGACAGAGCCCAGTGAAGAAAGCAAAGAGAACCGGGAGAGGGAACGGGATTTCAGCAGACGGCGTGGAGGGCCACCGAGGCGGGGCCGCGGTACCAGCCGTGGAAGAGAGTGTATGGACCTGCCCTTTCCTAACACCCCTCAGTGGCACGGGTGGAAGGGACCTTAAGGGTCATCCAGAGGCACTTTGTCCTACACAAAAGCTGCCAGGAAAGCTGCTTGGGCAGACTCATCTCTGAGGAAAACCATCTTTGTGTGTGTGAGCTGTCTAATGCTTCCCTGACTGAGATGATTCCTTGGGTGATACCCTCAATACCATCAGCTTAAATAATAGAAGTGATGAGAGCTTTGATCTGGTCTTGAATCCTCCCTAAATCTTCACATTCTTTGCATTGTTCTGTCTTTCAGTTCGGGGCCAGGAGAATGGACTAGACGGTGGTAAGAGTGGAGGATCTTCTGGAAGAGGCACAGAAAGAGGGAGGCGGGGACGTGGCCGAGGCCGAGGTACACATGGGATTTGAGGTCAGAGGGGATGGGAGAGAAGAGTTACATCAGTGTGGCTATCTCCTCCATGAGGTTTGAAAGGCTCTCGTATGGGAGGAGTTGCCAAACTGAAACCAACTACTTGATTTCGCTGTTCTTTGGTTACACTCCTAGCCTGCATGTCACTTCCCATCTTAAGTGTGCTAGAAACAGTGTCTAGTTCTTACGTCCCATCCCTGGAGCTGAAAAAAGATAGGACCACTTTGTATAGAAGTGAGAAGTTAAACACTAAGGTGACTATTTGGCAAGTGGGCCAGTTGCTTGTTAGCACCAAAACCTAGCTCCTCCTCATTCTTGCCCATGTATCTGAGCACCTTGCCTGTGCAAACAGTTGGCTTGGGTTTTAAATACTCAGTAGCAGAAATTCATTTTCCCACCAAATCTAGGCTGCTGAGGACACACGCTGCAGAAATCAGAACCTGGGGACCATTGCTTGTGGTTTGTGCCAGCTGGAAACCTTATCTGAGCCTGAGCTCATGCATCACTAAATTCTACTTCCAGGCAGCTGAGGCCATCCCCAGCCATATAAAGATGCTGCTGGAAATCCCAACAACTAGGGAAGATCCTCACCACTTGCATGTTGTGGGGATCAGAACTCCAGATGTTGTTCAACTGCTGCTTTGCCCAGTGGTGCAGAGCCAAGGGAGATGCTCAGCAGTGTGTATGTGTGTTTTACAGGTGGCTCTGGAAGGCGAGGGGGAAGATTTTCTGCCCAGGGCATGGGGTAAGTTTCACTGTACAAAGCACAGCAAAGATACAACTCTGTGCATCATTTGTGGTCCCATTTTCCTTTGTTAATAAAGCCAAAATTGGAGAATGCTAACTTCAGTGAGGAATGGCTGGTGTAGCTGCAGCAGCCCTCTGCTGAGAGAGCTTGGAGATGTGGTATGGGCTGAATAAAATCAGTTCCTTGGGGAGAGGGAGTAAAAACTTCCATCCTCTTACTTCTTACAGAACCTTCAACCCGGCCGACTATGCTGAGCCGGCGGGCACGGATGAGAGCTACAGCAACAGCAACACATGGAACAACACGGGCAGCTTTGAGCCAGATGATGGCACAAGTAAGTGCTCTTCGCATGCTGGCTTGTGGTTAGGTGATAAGTGGACTTTGTGTCCATCTAGTTGCACTGAGGAGGTTCTGGATAGGTCTTTGGCTCAAAGATACAGGAATGGGTTGTTGGTTCAGAGATGGATTTCAGTGACCCTGTTTCTTTGCGCCCAGAGGTGCCTTTGCATCCCTTAGGATGGCCACGTTGGAATTTGGGAGCTGGATGATTGTTCTGGTGTGAGTTACAAAGTGTAGTGTAATAAACACAGGAAGTTCTCCTGATACCCTGTGTGTCCCCCAGAGAATATTACTCAGGGTTCAGATGTCTTGCTCCTTATTATGGAATGCGGAGCATCCTTTCTTTCATGCTCAGCCTGCTGGAGGATGAGACGTTACAGAAAGCTGGTCAAAAAGAACTCTTTGTTGCTTCCCTGTTTGAAGCGAAGTAGTTTGTGAGCACGGATCTGCCCTGGAACATTCCCTTGCCCTGGAAAAATGGTACTATTTTTGTTCCAAGTATGCCCACTGTTGTAAGGCACAAGTGAACTCAGGTTTTGCAGTGTGGTAACTGGACAGAGTCGCAAGGGACAATCCTTAATTGGAAGTTTGGGGTTTGAGGAGGTTTGGGGCTTGTTGGGGTGGGGTTTTTTGTGGAGCAGTCTTGCACAAACTATTTTTCCATGAGTTTTGAACATTCAAGTAAGTAGCACTTACTGATTATAAGAGGCTTTCACAATAGAATTCATGTTGCTTTAGATCACTTCTGTATTTCTTGAAGTTACTGAAATACTGATAGCTTTGGAAAGAGACAGAATCCCAGGCTGGCTTGTGTTGGAGAGGACCTTAAGTTCATCCGGTTCCAACCCCCTGCCACAGGCAGGGACCCCTCACACTAGACCATGTCACCCAAGGCTCTGTCCAGCCTGGCCTTGAACACTGCAGGGATGGAGCATTTACCACTTCTTTGGGTGACCTGTGTCAGTGCCTCACCACCCTGTAAATAATACTGTTAATGGAGTTGTAAATACCAGAGGAAGTAGTGCAGGCATGAGGCAGAGGCAATGGGTACACTTGGTTTTGGAGGAAAAAGGGATGGGAGCAAATGAGCTCTACATGCTGGAAGTTTAACTGGTGTGAGCAGCCTTTTGTGAGATTGGCTTTGGTTTTGTGTGTTCATGCTCAATGCAATTGTGGAATTAGAGCATGGCTGGGAGGACTGGGGAGATTTCTGATGGAACAACTCCAGCTTGCTGTAGTTCTCCAATGCAGCTGCACCCTGCGGGGTCTTGTATTGTCCATTTCCATAGCCACAGGCATCTCTTGGCAGTGCCAATATCCACAGGTACAATGTGACCAGTGCACACGGGCGGTGGAACTCCCCTGCCCTTCTGGAAGCCAGAATTTCACTCTTTGTCTGTCTTTTTGTCTTGTTTTGTTTTTTGTTGTTTCAGGACTTGATTTCATTGGGGGTGAGGGGGCAAATTATCCCCGAAAATTTGACACTGCTCCTGGTACGATACCTCCAGGTGCATCAGCTGCCCCGGATACTTCTCCTTTATAGCTTGTTTCAAACCCAAACCTCAAATATCTGTGGATATATCATCCTTCTCTCTCTTCACTTGCTGATTTTAATGACTATTTGACGTTTGTTCTGACTGTGCTTCTACTAATGCTGACACCTTGAATGTAAACTGGGAGAGGTTAACCCAAATTCGGGGGGGATTTAGGTGCATTTTAACTTCAGCCACTGCTTCTCAGTACCCAGAGCAGCTCCGTGTCCACAGCACTGATGACAGAGCATCCCACCAAGGGGAGGAGGCATGAGGCAGCTTAGCCCTGTTCTCTTTGTCTCGCATTCAGAAGGCCATAGCTTGTTGTTGTCCCCACACCATTTGGTTCTGCAGCCATTGCTCCACTGCCCTCCCCACTATGCCTGTGCTCAGGGACAGACACTGCTGCAAGGGGAATTGCTCTGGTTAAAGCAACTATCTCAGCACTTTGCCTGTGCTTACGGCTGCCTCTGGGGGACCAATGTGCTTGCTGGCTGCTTTGGCATGCTCTTGCTGCCCTGCTGCTGTTCTTCCCCCAAGCAGACCTGCCCTGCACTTGAAGATGACAGTGGATTTGGAGGTGACCAGGATGCTTGATGGCGAAGCTGCCCAGTGCCTGTCCACTTTCTTTCCTGCTCTTGCACTTTAATGGAATCATAGAATAGTTAGGGTTGGAAAGGACCTTAAGATCATCTAGTTCCTCCCCTCTACCCATGGGCAGGGATGTCTCACACTAGACCATGTCACCCAAGGCTCTGTCCAACCTGGCCTCGAACGCTGCTAGGGATGGAGCATTTACCACTTCTTTGGGCAGCCTGTGCCAGCACCTAAGCACCCTCACAGGGAAGAACTTCCTCCTTATGTCCAACGGAACTTCCCCTGTTTCAGTTTGAACCCATCACCCCTTGTCCTATCACTACAGTCTCTGATGAAGGGTCCCTCTCCATCATCCTTCTGGGCCCCTTTCATGCCTTATGAAGCCAAAAGCCACCTATAAGATGATCCGGTTTGCCTTATACCCACCAAATCCCATTAGTGTCCATAAGAAGGCTAAACCCATGCTGGACTAATGTCTCCTCCATGAAACCTGAAGTCTGGAACTCAAGACCAAAGGCCGTTCTGGAGAAACAGGAGGAGGAGTGTTGAGGCTGTAAAGTCTTTTGCAGGGGCCCAGAGGTTGCCATACTTGGAGCATCTCCTGGTCCTCACCTCTGGGTTAATCTTTAACTGGGGCAGGCAGCACAAGGCCATCTGCTCCAGTGCTGCCATTATGCTTCTGCCAGGCTTTGCTTTTTTTGGATTTGCATTCCTTTGAGGTGCAGAGTGGGGGATTTGGTTCTGTCACCCTTCAGGCCAGAGCAGGGAGCAGGTATCCAGTCACTGAGATAGCAGCAGAGCGCTTGATGGGCCCAGAGAGGAGCAAGCTGCTTGCTCATCTCCCAGTTTACAATGAAGAGATAATGGATTGGGGAGGAGGGGTATCATGAAACCACAATGGGATTTCTTCCGTACATTCATATTTGCAGATGCCTTTGGACTTTCGGCTTTTTCCCCCTTTTCCTGGTTTGAGGCGCTTACAGACCAGCTGCTCTTGGAAGGGCTTCCTGAAAGCAGAGAGGTGGGACTGCAGTTCAGGAGGCGACACTTCCAGAGTGGTGTTAGAAGGGTCAGGATGTTGCTTGTGTTGCAGCTCTCCCCTTTGGAAGAGCCTGACTCAGTGTCTTTAAAAAGCCTAAACAGACTGTGCTGCTTAGGAAGCTCTGTGGAACAGTTCTGGCACATGCTGGTTCATTGAAGGTCTTCAGTTTTCCATCTGTCCCTTTGTGTGCAAGGAGCACGAGCCATGCTGGATCAGTGTCTAGAACTCGGGAAGTAGACTTGCCAGGAAAGCCCATCAGTGACTGCTCTTCATCTGCAGGATTTCCTTCTGCTTTTCATGCTGCTTTGCTGGTTTTCTCCTTTGTCCCATGCAAGCAAGACTAAGAGAGCCCTGTGTCATGTTCCTGCATGCACAGACTCTTCTTGGGGCGATTCTCCTGGCTCCCTGCTCTCCCCTGCCACTGACCCAGCTACCTCCAGCTCCCTCTTCACTGCTTAGATAAGGGCTGAGCTGGGAGGATCTTGCTGTAAAGGACCCTTCCCACAACTGCCATGAGGGCAGACTGTGCCTGTAGTGTTCTGGTTCCCCACGTGCTATGTTTTGATGCTGTAAAAGGCTTTCAGCATATGAAAGGGCTGATGTCAACTTGTTCTGTCCTTGAAAGCATCTCCAGGATTCACTCTGCTGCTGGTGGTGAGTTTTGCTGAACCGCTTTCAGTGGCTAAAAACAAGTTGCCCAAACCAGGGCTGGTTTTATGCTCGGAGTGGTTTAGGCTGTCAAATGCTCCTTTGCCCTCCTCGCAGACCAAGTTGTAACTTGTAATCTAAGAGATTTGGGAGTTACCATGTAAGATTCAAAGTACTGTGGTTAAAGTGTACTGCAGGTGAGGGACAGAACAAGTTGAAAATGCAGCCAGGCAATTACTTGTTTTCCTGGTAAATTTTGCTCTCCTATGAACTGTGCTGGGCTGGATTGTGGCTGAAATCTCCTGCTTTTCTTCCTGATATTTTAAGCTACTCCCTTGGAGCAGATCCCTGAAATCAATCAGAAAACATGGGAATTGCTTAGTCCCTTCAATTTTCCTTTCTGATTTGCATTTGTCTGTGCACGGGAGGTCCTGGCACAGGGAAGTTTTAACATTCTGGGGGGGAAGATGACCGCTATGAATGCTTCAGTTGTCCCTGGGGTTTATAGAAACACAGTGAAGTGGGTGGTGAGTCCTTCCCAAGGGCCAGTGAAGGAGATGCTCTGTCTGAGCTGCTGGGGTAACACGAACTGCTCGTGGGTGCAGAGACTTGCAGCTACTGCAGTACAAAGGGAACTCAGGAACATGGCACAAAGAGGTTGGGGGCGATGCCAGGGCTTCCTTGTGGAGCTCAGCTTCCCTTTTTGGTGTTGGGGTGCGTGTGTTTCCCGAGCTGCCAGCCCAGGGGTCCCTCTCTTTCAGCCTGAGCAAGGCAGAGGCGATGCCATCTCAGTGCCTTGCCCATGAATTGTGGGTTGGGGTAAACTGCTTTACGTTGCCTGATTGGCAAATAGAAATGCTCTCAGCTGCTTGCAAAGCTCCCCAATGCTTCCCTGCCTTTTGGAGGGAGGGCTTTGCTGCTTGCATAACTTCTCCCTGTTATTACCCTTGTAGGTGCTTGGAGGGCAGCGACAGAAGAATGGGGCACGGAGGACTGGAATGAAGATGTAGGTACACTCCAGACCCCTTTCCTCCATGTGGCTGCTGACGTGTGCATACAGCAATGAGAGGAACACAAAGCCCGTCCTCCCCAAACTATGGGCATAGCCCAAGCCAGGCTCCCAGTTTCAGGAGCTGTGATGAATAATTAAACATGCCTGCTTCAGAAGTAGGTGTGTAGTAGAGCTTGTCATAGGAGCCCAAGACAGGAAGGGATCTGCTGGGGCATCAAGTATGGTCCTCTCTTTTCCTGCTACTGAATGATTTATTCTTCCATAAGCTGGCCTGACTGCACCCAGGATTCTTGCTCTGCTCCTCCAGTGGAGTGGCAGTAGGGGAAGGTTCGATCCGCACCCTGACTTGCTCTTTGGCACATCCCAGTGTTTTTTGTTCTCTACCTGGCTTCTCCTGCAGGGGGGAACAGGCACTGTTCACAGCTGCTTTCAGTGCTTCAGTCCCTGTCTGGATCAAGAGCTGCAGCTCTTGCAGATGGGAGCAGGGTTGGGTGTTAGTATTAGTTATACATGCTCATTTTTTGCTAATCCTACAAAATGGGCAAGGAGAGAAACCTTTTGCTTTCCAGGCACTATCTGAAGGGCTCCTGCTGTATTTGGAGACACAAGCAGCTTCCCTGTCTGGTCAGTCAGGTCTCTGCTCGAAGAGAGCCTTTGATAGCCCTTCTTGCCTTCAGTGCGTGTGATATGCTCCCAGGGGTTCCTGAGTTTGGTTTTAAGCTCCTGCAGTTTAGTTGCTGGCAGCTCCTCAGTCTGGAGTCAGAGCTGTTCATATCCAGCGAAGTTCCAGGTCATTAAACCTCCTCTTCATTCAGTGTTGAGCAATGTTCTTTTTCCTTCCTTGATTGCAGTCTATCTCTTGGTCAGTGGTCAG
The DNA here is from genome assembly GCA_009867235.2 of Psittacus erithacus. NCBI lineage: Eukaryota > Metazoa > Chordata > Aves > Psittaciformes > Psittacidae > Psittacus > Psittacus erithacus. The sequence goes on along the minus strand of WYDI02026744.1, from coordinate 35,397 downwards.
AACATCCAGGTGAAGCCAGGATCATGGGAAGCCCACAGGGATCTGTTTTCTTTGACTTCTCCAGCATTGCTTGCACCTACCTGTGCAGTGGGGTTTGCAGCCCAGTGCTGTATCAGTTCAGAGCACCCAAGAGCCCAGCAATCCTAGTGGATTTATGAGCTACGGGACATTTATGGGAGGATTTGGTGGGGGGGCATGTGTTTTGCCACTGGCAGGTGATTTGTGCACTTGCCTGTAAAGAAACAAATGAAATAGAAGCTGCTTCTGATGCGAGCCAAACGTTCGAGGAGTTGAAGTCTCAACACTTGCATTTCTTGACTGTTTCTGTGGCTCAAACACTTTTGTGCTTTACTTGGAGCCCCAAGACGCTGTTCTCAATGTTTGGATTCTTTTTCCCCTTTTCTGTCTTTCAGCTGTCTGAGACAAAGATCTTCACTGCCTCCAATGTGTCTTCAGTGCCTCTGCCTGCTGAGAATGTGACAATCACAGCTGGACAGAGGTGAGAGTCCATGGCAATGTTCTTTATGTGGCACACAAAGACCAAAGCCATTTGCCATCTCAGACTGCTGCTTGCCAGCTGGCTAAAATGCAGCAGCTCTCACGAAGATGAGATGGATTTAAATGGAAGAGTTGAGTTAGGAGTTTCTGGGTCTTAATCCTGGATTGGAGTTTCCCTATGCTCTGGCCTTCTGAGGCTGCTACTGGCAGTGGGTTAATGTCCTGCAGATCCATTCAGTTCGTGAAGGCCATAACTTGGGAGGCTGAAGGTAGAATACTGCTGCAATGGAAGTGCAGGGCAGGACAGAGCTTGTGTTAACCCCAGTGGGTATTTCCCTTCTTTACCCAGAATTGATCTGGCAGTCCTGCTAGGAAAGACGCCCTCTTCTCTGGAAAATGAGTCTCCAAACCTGGAGTCATCCCAGGCTCCTTCCCTGGCCCAGCCGCTGGTTTTCAGCAATTCCAAGCAGAGTGCTATATCACAGCCTGCCTCTGGGAACTCCTTCTCTCACCACAGCATGGTAAGGAAATATCCTAGGAATGTATGGGTTTCCCAGACATGCTCTGTGTGCATTTTGGGTAGAAGGAAGGAGACACTGAATGTGCATCAGGAATGGGCAGAGGCCTGTGCAGGTGCTGCTTTGTGTAACTTAAGCAAAAGAAATAGCAGTTGTGCACTTACTGATGAGAATGCGTGAAGGATTTTCCAAACCACCTGAGTGGTAAAGCCCAGTTCTCCTGTGGTTGTCTTTAGTGCCACCAAATGCATGGGAATAACTTAGGACATCTTTAAAGAGCCCTTCCTTTGTAAGCTTCCATGTCACTATGAAAAGTCATGATGTGGGCAATAGGTAAGTGGACCTGCACTCCCATGCAAGGAGGGCTGTGAGAGAAGTATAAGCTCTCTTTGCCAGCCGTGTCTGTGTGCATCTAGAGCGTTAAGCTGAGGCACCCAGGGGGAGGTACAGTGTGGGTGCAGAGTGTGCACGCTGAGGCACCCAGGGACAGGTACAGTGTGGGTGCAGAGTGTGCACGCTGAGGCACCCAGGGACAGGTACAATAAGGGTACGGAGTGTCCAGGCCTATGTTCAGAGATGGATCTGTCCTCTGAACCAAGTTCCAAGCCAAGGGAGACACTGACTTTGTTATTGCCTTGCTGCAATTGCAGGTGAGCATGCTGGGGAAAGGGTTTGGAGATGTCGGGGAGGCCAAAGGCAGCAGTACCACAGGTTCTCAGTTCCTGGAGCAGTTCAAGACAGCCCAGGCTCTGGCTCAGCTGGCTGCTCAACACACCCAGCCTGGTGGGAGCACCACTGCTTCTTCTTGGGACATGGGATCTACTACGCAGACCTCTTCTCTTGTGCAGTATGGTAAGGAACAGTGTGGCTCCCCAAAGGGGAGCACAGCAGAGCTGTGAGGGATTCAGTGAGGGCCACATCACAAGTTCACAATCGAGTCAACTGTGCTGGAGAAATTAGAAGGACCATGGGTGCAAGTTTGAGGGAGTGAAATGCAATATAGTGCATGTGAGTCTTTCCCTATACCTTTTATACTTGGAGCAGTTGAATATGTCTGTCTGCCTCGTGGCCTTGGAAGCCAGCTTCAGGGCCAGGGATCTAGCATTCCTGAGATCCTCACTACTTCCTAATATAAAACTGTGTCCCAGGGAAGAGGTCTGAAAGCTGGTACTTGTGGGGAAGAGCTCCTGAATAGCACTACTTGGCAGTGGCATGTCAGTGCTGACCTACTGGTATCATTTAAAGAAATGCAGTTCTGATGACTGTTCAGTGCCAAGAAGTAACTCTGAACTGGTGTGAGGGAATAAAGAGTGAGAGGCTTCTGCTTTTCAGATGAAATGCTGAGCCCTGCTGTGGGCCAGTACCAGGGCCATTTCTTTCAGCTTGTGTGTGTGATTTCTTGCTGTAGGGAAATGGCTCTGGCTCAGGCCCTGTCCTAGTGATAGAGCAAGTGACAGGACAAGAGGCAGCAGCCTCAAGCTGCTCCAGGGGAGCTTTAGGTGGAGATGAGGAACAATTCCTTCCCCAGAGGGTGCTCAGGCACTGGAACAGGCTGCCCAGGGCAGTGCTGCAATCACCATCTCTGCAAGTGTTCACACACCGTGAAGATGAGGCCTCAGTGCCATGGGTTAATGGTGGCCTTGGCAGTGCTGGGAACGGTTGGACTGGATGAGCTTAAAGGGGTTTGCCAACCTGATTGATTCTCTGAAGTGTCAGAAGTTGATTTAGTTTTAAGGAAACAAACCTCCCTAACGCCACTCTTGTCTCCCCTAGTAGATCTCAAGAACCCAACAGACTCCTCCGTGCATAGTCCCTTCACCAAGCGTCAGGCCTTCACCTCAACTTCAACCATGATCGAAGTGTTCATGCAAGAGAAACAGCCTGTGGTGACTGCCTCCACAACAGTACCGGCACCCTCCTCCTCCCCACTGCCCAGCAAAGCCAATCCTGTCCCTCAGATGTCCCCAGGCTCCTCGGACAACCAGTCATCCAGTCCCCAGCCAGCTCAGCAGAAGCTGAAGCAGCAAAAGAAAAAGGCATCATTAACATCAAAGGTGGGGATGGATGGTGGGGAAGGAGATGTTGTATTGTGGTAGGGATCCAGAACAATCCATGGGGGTTGGGCTTGGCCTTTCTGTTGTTAGGAAGTTGGGGTGGTGATGGAGAAAGCTTCCCTGCCTGGGTTGAACAGGGTTGATACAGATGATGCAAGCCTGGAACTACCATCATGTGCTGGGAAATAGAGATACTAAAGTAATTCTCTGTGCTGATCCCAGAGGGTGACTGATCCTTTCTGCTGTTCCTTCCTTGCAGATTCCTGCCCTTGCAGTGGAAATGCCTGGCTCAGCAGATATCTCAGGGCTCAACCTGCAGTTTGGGGCATTGCAGTTTGGTTCTGAGCCTGTTCTTGCGGAGTATGAATCAACACCCACAACAAGTGCTGCTGTGAGCCAGGCTCAGAGCAGCCTGTACACCAGCACAGCGAGGTGAGGGCCAGGCACGGGGAAGGGAACATGAATCCGAGCAGGTAGCTTTGGAAGGGTAGCTGGTCCCATAAAATTCAGTTGTGCTGCATACTAGTAGACCCTTTCTGACTATGCCATGGTCACAAAGGGGGGACAATGTATGCAAAAGCAAAGACCCAAGTTGCCAGCAGACTCATTCAGGCAGCTGTCTGACTGATTGACCTGTGGTACTTGCACAGAAAGCAGGTGTTTCCTGCTGCAGTTAATTGTGCTGCTGGAAACACAGGAGAAGAATCCCCAGTGAAACTGTTCCTTGTCCCTGGAGGACAGATTTCTACTTTTGTCCTGCTTTTTGCCTGGCAAACCAGGGGGCTGGAGTGATAGAACAAGGGGTGATGGGCTCAAGCTGAAACAGGGGAAGTTCGGGTTAGATACAAGGCAGAAGTTCTTCCCTGTGAGGGTGGTGAGGTGCTGGCATCGGGGTGCCCAAAGAAGTGGTAAATGCTCCATCCTTGGCAGTACTCAAGGCCAGGTTGGACAGAGCATTGGGTGACATGTTGTCCCTTGGGTGAAGTGCCCCTGCCCATGGCAGGGGGTTGGAACTCGATGATCTTAAGGTCCTTTGCAACCCTAACTATTCTAGGATTCTATGATCCTGTGAGTCTATGGCACAGTGGAGTAGGGATAGGTACGATGATAATACCTTTTCAAAGCAAAGTCCTCTATTGGACTTAGTATCTGGCGAGTTCCTTGAGTGCTGGGACCTGAGTGGTGGCAGCTCATGAAATGTCAGCTAGACCACAGCAGCGTGTAAGGGAGAGCTGCAGCAAGATGCCACCATCCTTCCATGGCTCTTGTCTGGGTATGTTCCACTGCTTGGCTGCTTTGTGTGGTACCTTTATGCTGATGCTTGGGACTCTTCATTTTAAGGTTGAGATGAAGTCTCCAAGATGAGCAGCTTCCAGCAGGACTCTGCTGGAGGAAAACATTAACTCTTCTTGTTTGCTTTCTTCCTCAGCAGTGAATCTTCATCCACAGTTTCGTCCAATCAAAGCCAAGAGTCTGGTTACCAGAGCAGCACAATACAGACAGCAACATTTACCTCCCAGAACAGTGCTCAGGGACCACTGTATGAACAGAGATCCACCCAGACAAGGCGATACCCAAATTCCATCTCTTCCTCGCCTCAGAAAGATCTGCCCCAGGCTAAGGTAGGAAAAGAGCCTTGCTCACCCTTCGTGCTGAGTAAGCACAGTGTGTGAAGCTCTGGCCTGGGGGAAGCTAAGTGATGTACCAAGTTTTTCTGTGATCCTCCAAGCCTCACCACATGGCTTGTGAGAGCTGCCTTCTAGCTGCTACCAGAGCCCTTAGTTATGGTACTTCCCTGGGGCTGGGCCAGTGGGGTTAACAGTGGTTAAATTGATAGGAGGCCATGTGTCCTGTCATGCATAATTACCTTGTGCAGAGTAGCATTCAGGCTAAGGATTTAGTTTTGTCTTAAGGATTCAGTTTCTGCATGCCGCACACACATTCAGTAACAGCAGTTTTGGCTTGGGGATCTTGAGCCATTCTGGCTACCAGCAGCAGAGGAACTTCTTGCCCTGCTTGCTCAAATATGCACTTGGGGGTCTTGCTGGCACTGGGCTGGTCAAGCCTGGGACAGACCCCACACAGTGTGGTGACGTGATGATGGGAGGGAGTGTGGGGAGGAGCTAGCACGAGACCTGCCTCAGGAAGAGGAGCTGCAATGCTCAGTACTCTTTCTCTCTTCTTCCTCAGAATGGTTTCAATTCTGTACAACCCACGCCGTTACAAACCGCACAGGCTGTCGAAGGTAAGAGTCCCTCAGTGCTGTGGGTGTCCTGAGCCTCTTGTACTGCTCATGTTCTTTGCTTTGGAAGGAAAGCTTTATCTGTGCTAACAGCAAGTCTTTTGCCTGCTGGACTAATTGCTGCCACTCGGATTATTTCTTTGCCTTGAGATGTTTAGCTTTCAGCTGATGGATCCCTGAGATCCATGATAAGTCACTCCCTGGTGACAATAATTTTCTCTGTGAAAGGGACCTCATTTAAAGGTCTTCAAGCTCTTTGCAGAGCTGATGGCAGTGCTGGGGTAAAGCGAGAAGTACAACACAGTTGTGCTATCACAAGCGTGTAGCTAGCTGGCAGCAATGAGGGAAGCCCCACATCTCCCTGCTTTGCTGATCCTCACCACTGCATTGCCCTCCAGGAGCTGCTGCTAATGCAAGGCTTTTGTTGGCAGGTGCTACAGGCCCCACAGTGAAATCGGATTCCCCCTCTGCTCCCAGCATCACGCCTCTCAATGATGGGGTATCTGCATCCTCATTGCTGACGACAGCCGGCCAACACTCAACAGCTCTGAGCAGCCTGAGCCACAGTGAGGAGCTCCCCAGTACGACCAGTGCCCAGCTCAGCAGGTGAGCAAGCATGGCGGGTGGCTTTCTGGAGGAGCAGAACTAGAAGCAGGGATCTAGAGCAGGCAACAAAGTCTGTCTCATGCAGTAGGGAAGACCGACATAAATCATCCCATCTAAGTAGCTGGGGAATGTGTTCTGGGCTGGTGCTGCCAATGGTGACTCTCATCCTTTGGCTTAACAACCTTTTATTCCTCCTTCTGCAGTACATTACCCACCCAGCAGAACAGTCTGTCCTCATCCACCTCCTCTGGGCGAACGTCAACTTCAACTCTTCTGGTGAGTCTGGGTGTGCTCTAGTGCTGTGTACCCCCATTGGCGCAGGGTCTGCAGTTGTGATGAGAGCTGCCAGGCTGCTGGTTGTTCTGCTGGAGTTTTGGATGTTGCATGGAGAGGGCAGGGGGTTATGTCAGAACACTGTCTGTGCACCTCTGTCTCGAGGCTTTTGACACCTTGCCTGTTTCAGGCATAGCATCAGCTGCTTCTGAGCCTGTAGCAGCTCTTGAATGTGCTGCAGAGTTACAACCAGATGTCAGAGTAAACTGGCAAGCTGCTGAAGTGCCACTGTTCAGATGTATGTTCTGCTGGAGCTCCTTCAGTGCAGAGTCCCTGGACATTGGCTTCTGCAGCAGAGTCAGTCTCCTGCTGCAGACATAGTGCTCAGCCCTGCTTCTTCAGCAGGCAGACATGTTGAGATACAGCCACATGTGATCGGCTTGGAAGCATTAGGGGTTGGCTGCTGTCAGGGCTTTGGACTTAAGCCAGATGCAAAGCAGGTTTCTTTGTAGCCTGCAGCAGCCAAGTTCATTGCAGGCTCTCAGAATGGCCGGGTGCAGACAGTGTCCTGCAGTGTTTCTGCACTCTGTTCCAGCTGCCTGGTCCCTTGACTCTTTTCCCTTCCTTCCCTAGCACACAAGTGTGGAGAGTGAAGCAAGCCTCCATTCTTCTGCTAGCACTTTCTCCACCTCCTCCAGCACAGTGTCAGCCGCCCCACCAGTTGTAAGCGTTTCCTCCAGCCTCAGTAGTGTCAGCAGCCTGGGCCTCAGCCTCAGTAGTAACTCCACGGTGACAGCCTCGACTCGCAGCTCCGTTGCAACAACATCAGGTATTTTCCCGGGTACTGCTGAACAGGAGGAGGGGACGGGGCAAAGAGAGGCAGCTGCTGCTGTTCACTTCACTGGGGAACTTCCTCTTCCTTTTTCCAGGAAAAGCCCCTCCCAATCTCCCTCCTGGAGTCCCACCGTTGTTGCCTAATCCATACATCATGGCTCCAGGGCTGCTACATGCCTATCCGGTGAGTGGGACAACCAGCTTTTTGCAGTCATGTCATGCTACTAGATCCCTCCTAGCTCTGTCTTCAGCTAGCAGGGAGGGATGTAGTATAGTAAAGAAATGAAAACATCAGCACAGAAGGACTGCCTTGGATGGGAAGAGTCTGGACCTGCTGTGTTCCATAAAACCTGCTGTTTTCCTGCATGTTTTCTGTAGTAACAGAGGAAATCCGTGTACCCATGGGGGTAAACGTCTGTAATTCTGGTCACCCCAGGGCAGGTTCTGTGCCTGCCTCTTCTCTACAGCCTCCCCATCCTTTGGGGAGCAACAGCCCTTGGTTAGAGCACAGCTCAGGAAGGTGTGGAGCTGTATTAGCAACATGGTATACAAAGGCCATACAGTCAGAACAAGGGTGGCAACTGCCACAAAATCACAACCCTTCTCTGAAGATAAGGACAGATTTTGGTGTTGGAATAATCTCTAGAGGAACACTGCCAGTGCCTTTGTGGTCTGGAGCACTGTACTGGGTGTTGGTGCTCACTCCTCATTTGGGCAGCACATAAAAGGGTTCTTGGCAGTGTCAGTCTGGTGGAGGTGAATGCTGGCTGCCTGCACCTGGGTAATTGTGTAGCCTCTGCTTATCTGCTTCTGGTTTTTTCTCACATTTATCTAAATGCTTAATCTAAAATGAGGTAAGTGGCTTTATTTAGTCTGCGTCCCTAATGTCATCTCCTGCTCTTTTTGTAGCCACAGGTGTATGGATATGATGACTTGCAAATGCTCCAGACGAGATTCCCATTGGTGAGTACAGGGACATGCTGCTTCCACTGGTGCTGCCGTTTTGGGCGTGCAGACAGGTCAGGCTGTGAGGTAGTCCGGAGGAGCTGATAAAAGAGTGCTGAATGGATGCTCCTGCGCAGTAGTGAGGAGTTACTCGGCTGCTCCTTTGCATTTGGGGAGTTAGGAGCACTGGTCGGTCACACTGCTGGTGAGACTTAGAGAATGTAGAGCTGGAGCACTGTTCTGCCTGCCAGTGGTGCAATGAGCTGTTGTGGAGACTTGCCTCTGAGCCTTGAAAGAGGCAGTGACTAAATAATGTGAATGCGTTTATCAAGCAATGCCACATGTGTCCCTCGTGCTGTGGAGTCCAGGCACTTTCAGTACTTGCATACCAGTAGACCTTATCTGGTTATTCTAATAGCCAGATGAGGGGGATGGTGCATGCTAGAAAGAAGCTGGGGTTGCTGTAGGCTGTGATCAGCTTCCATGTGGCTGATTGGACTGCAACACTCCAACACGTTTAGTGGCTGCACTCCAGAAATTCCTCTTTTTGAAAAGATCCTGCGTTGCATCTTGGGGCTGAGCTCATCAAACTTCTTTGATTTTATCCTTCAGGATTACTACAGCATCCCATTCCCTACACCCACCACCCCACTGACTGGAAGAGATGGCAGCCTGAGCAGCAATCCATACTCTGGTAAGAAAAAAGCCTGTTCTGCTTGCATATCCCATCAGGTGTTTGTGCCAGCGCCTTCACCAGCCTCCTGCACTGCCTTTGGTCTGGAGCATGTTTCTCAGCACTTAAGTTCTTGGTTCTCTCATCAGCCTTGGTAGGTGCATTTCCTCACACTGTAGAGTCCCAGTGGGCAGAGCTTGTGCTGAGCTTTCAGGCGCTTTAGGAATTGTTACACTTTGTGAATGGATCTTTTCCCAGCACCACTTCTCCCTCCTCTGCTTCAGCAGGAGTTTGGTTGTGCAGAAGTGCTTGTGTTCAGCATACTGAGGCTGAAATGCCCAGCTCAGGGTACAGCACTGCTGCATGTTTAACTTGCCATGTTTGTGTCTATCCTGGACTCGTTTGGGAGCTGGAAATTCACTGACTTGCTTTGTGAGAGTGTTTGCATGGAGGGGCCAAGCAGGGGCTCATAAAGAGCAGCCAAGAGAGCTTCCCGGAGCCCTGCAGCCAAGCCCTCAGGCAATACCCAGCCTGTGAAGGGAGATACCAGAGTACTGTGTGAGCTGCTGGGCCCTGTTGGATTCAGTGCCACCAGCAAGAGAGGAGGTGTGAGCCCTGATGTAAATAGAGGCCATTCACACGTCCTCAACTGAGAGCTATTCTACTCTTCTCTTCATTGAAGACCTGTTTGCAGGTAGGACAGAACCCCCCAGGCTGCTGCCCTGGCCTGAGGTCTGGCTCTGGAGGGACCTGAGTTGTGTTCAAGGCTGCTGCTGGCTCAGGGAGAGCTCTAGCATCTGGGCTCGGTTGTGGTTTATCCAATGCCAGATCACAGGCTCACATCAGGCAGTGCAGCACTGTAGCTGCTGTGGGCGTCCTTTCCCCTCTGAAGTTCTCCTCTCAGGGATGACTGCAGTTACCAGCTCATCAGTGTGCAAAAGTCTGAGTCTACTAGGGCTGAAGTCCTTAGTAGCTGTAGGATGGGGATTGCTTCAAGTCACTGTTGATCAGAAGGCTGGGTCATGTTTGGGCTGAGCTGCAGTGGGCCAGGAGTTTCCTTCAGTCTCTTCTCATCTTCTGTATTCCAGGTGACTTAACCAAATTCGGCCGAGGTGATGCCTCTTCCCCTGCTCCTGCAACGACTCTGGCCCAGCCCCAGCAGAGCCAGACCCAGACCCACCACACCACACAGCAGACGTTCCTGAACCCGGCGCTGCCTCCTGGCTACAGTTACACCAGTCTGCCCTACTACACAGGGGTACCAGGGCTCCCCAGCACCTTCCAGTATGGGCCCGCCGTGTTCCCTGTGAGTTCTGCAGGGGCAGGCAGTGGGATTTGGGCAGGAGGGGCAGTACAGAAAGGCCCCTCCTTACTCTGCTGCTCTCCTTCCTGTAGGTTGCTCCTACCTCTTCCAAGCAGCATGGTGTGAATGTCAGCGTCAATGCATCAGCAACCCCTTTTCAGCAGCCCAGTGGCTATGGCTCTCACGGATACAGCACTGGTAAGAGACCCAGCATCTACCTCAGCAGCAGGCACTGACGCTGCAGTTCCCAGTCTCTCTGGTCGTGTCAGGGGACTGCTGTCTTTGCTGCCTTCAGCAGCAAGGGAGGAAAATGGCCATGGTGCAACTCCCAGAGAATTTGATTCTCCTTGGAGAGGCCCAGGCTTGTTCTGCATCCAGGTCTGCAGCAGGCTGGAGGAGTACAGAGCACTCTGTGCCTTCCACTGTGCCCAGCAGTTGGATGGGTTGGCCTTACACTTATACCAGGGGCTTTTCTTCTTGTTACTGCTATCTGTGATCAATAGAACAATAATTGTCCAAGATTGGAGCCTGGGAACTGGTTTGACTCCTGCGTTGGGCAGATCCATGCTTCTTAGAGAAGTGTCCTTCATTCAGAGATTTGAGGAGATCACGAACCTGCCACTTGTCTCAGTACTGGTGTCACTGGTCAATGTCTGCCTGGGTTTGGGTCCCTCTTCCAGCCTTTAAATCCCAGTGTGCTTTTTTCACTACGTTAGAGCCCTTCAAGACACAGTTTTCCCTTTGCGAAGCTACTTCAGCTTGGTCCCAACTCACTGATGCTGAGGCTTTCAAACCTCTTTCATTTCAGCACCTTTTCTGGGCCTTAAATGAGTGCTGGGGCTTTCCTCTGTCCCACCACCTTTGATAACACGGGCTGTGTGACAGTGTTGCCAGTTGCTGCACCAACTGTCCCAGCCCACAGCTGAGTCCCCTTTCCATGCAGTTGCCTGTTTGACACCCAAGGAGCTCTCGTGCCACTGTGCTACATACTGGGAGCTTGTTTCCTCCTCTGTCTGCTGCATCCCCCCACAGCTTTTCTCAGAGTTGCTGTCTTCTGGTCTCTTCAAGAACATGCATTTCTCTGGGTGGCAGCAGGAGGCATTCAGAAACTGCTCATGTCCAGAGTAAAAGAACTTCCACTGGTACAGGCCCTTTGCAGCTTGGCCTTGCCAAACCCTGCTGCCCAGGATGTGTCTGTCTCTAGCCCTTCCCTGGCTGCAAGCCACTAGAGCTCTCCACCACCTGATGCTAGTGTTAGCATGACTCACTTGCCTTTCCTTCTCCCCAGGTGTATCTGTGACATCCAGTAACACAGGAGTGCCGGACATCTCGGGCTCTGTCTACTCCAAAACTCAGGTTAGTGTCTGCAGTGTGCCCAAGGAAGCCTTCCTGGGCATTGAGGTCTCTTCCCCTTGGAGCAGCCAGCCAGGGAGAAGGGAAAGGCCCTTCCAACCTAGAGCAATTCCAAGCCCAGAAAGAGCCATAGGCAGAGCTTCTGCTCCACACACTGTGACTTGGGGAGCTGGGAAGGGGCACGCTGCTAGCCCAGGGAAGGGCAGCACCACCCATCACCCAGCCCTTATTCCACCATTGGCATCTCCTCCTCAGCAATCCTTCGAGAAGCAGGGATTTCACACTGGAACCCCGGCAGCCTCCTTCAACCTGCCTTCGGCGCTGGGCAGTGGCGGCCCCATCAACCCTGCGACGGCGGCAGCCTATCCCCCCACCCCGTTCATGCACATCCTGACCCCCCATCAGCAGCCCCATTCGCAGATCCTCCACCACCACCTGCAGCAGGATGGGCAGGTAAGCAGCTCCCCCAGCCCCCGGCCTTTGCTGGGGTATCTCCTAGGGCTTTCCCCCCTGCCTCCCCTGGCCCCCCCTCTCCCTCCTTCCCCTCACGCCCTGCGGCGGACACACGTGAACACGCGTGACACGCACATGCTCACACCTGCACATACACACAGGGCCGAGCAGAAGAGAAGGTGAGGAAGGGCCGGGGTGTGCTCTGCTGGGGGGTCCTCGGCACAGCCCCCTTGCTGCCGGGCTGGACCAGGTAGGGTCGGGTAGTGCCCCTCCACGCAGACATGCCTGGTCTGCCCTGAGCTCCCCTGTTCCTCTTCAGGCCAGCAGCAAAGGGGTTACTTGCCACAGCCACGACCCCGCCGTAGCTTTCAGGTCTAACCGTGGATTTCTATTGTCATAGTTTGTCCCTTTATTTTTACATATCCTGGTACTGCAACAGCTTCCATATTTGCAGATGATACTGTGCTGCCAACGCCAGCAGGAAGATCAGGTAATGAACCTCTCTGATAATGCATTGCACTTGCCCTGGGGTCTCCCCCTGCCCCTAAGGCCCCCCAGGCTCACGTAGTCCCTTCTTTCTCCCCCGTTGGCCCTTCGAGGCGAGGAGAAAGGCCCTCAGGCAGTATGTGCACACACACACACCCGCGCGCACAGACACACATCCCCTGCTCCAACCCTTTTCCCACCTTTCCCCCCCCATCCCTGCCCTGCAGCAGCCCCCACAGAGCCACAGGGGCCCTCGCTGCCTGTGCTTCTGCCGTGGTGCTGCTCTGGAGGCAGGCGCAGAGCAGAGGGAGGGTCCTGTGGCTGCTGCGGTTCCGTGAACGTCGCGCGGGGCCTGCAGCGCCGGTGGCTCAGCACCCTGTAGAGCAGGCTGGGGTTGGGAACCCCGGAGGTGGCAGCGCTGATTCCCCTCTCCTTAACCACACACTTCTCCTCCCGCAGAGCGGCTCCGGACAGCGCAGCCAAGGCAGCTCCATCCCCCAGAAATCCCAGGCCAACAAGTCTGCCTACAACAGCTACAGCTGGGGAGCCAACTGAGGCCAGGGCCACCCTCGCCCCCCACTCGCTTCTGGAAAAGCATCCCACCAAGCCTGACGCCGAAGGGTCCTGGGGAGGAGTGGTTGGTGGCGGGGCAACCCCGAGCCCACAGCCCCCAGCAGGGCGAGCCAGCAGCCGCCTCCTCTGTCTTCAGCCACCTTTCCCTCTTGTATGTAAAATAGAATTTGTATTTTTTTTCTTGGTTTTCTCTTTTTTTTTTTTTTTCTCCTCTCTCTCTGCATTCAGCCTCCAACCCGTTTGCCGTAGGGGCCTTTATTGGTTTTGACTCCTTTCTTCCCCCCCTTCCCCCCACCTCCTGCTGCCCCCAGAACCTGTCGGATCCAAAGGAGTGGAAGCTGCGAGTCGCCTACAGCAACCCCCCCTTATTATTAGGAAATAAGAACAGTAATTGATATGAACAGCATTGTAAGATGAATTAGTTGAAGTGGTTTTTTTTTTGTACCGTGTTCTAAATTTAATGGATAAATGTGTCTTGTATATAAAAACAAAAACCCCACCACGTCCTCGATGTCTCTCATTTCCTCGCTCTCCCTTTGCTGCCCCGGAGTGGGTGTTCCGCGCCCTCCGATTTACTTTTGCCCCCTCCACCTTGCACGCTGTAAGTACCTTCTGCTTTTGGGCTCCAGGTTGGGGTTTTCGGTTGTTTTCTATGCAGTCAGATCTTGTCTTTTTCAGTTCCAAACGCAGCCCCTGTGCGCGGGGCGCTTCACTAAAGAGAATAAAGATCACAAAGTCATGTGTGCATCTTTTCCTCCCTCCCTTCCCCGCCTGGCTCCGTCTTTTTGGGACACGGAGCAGGTTCTCCCGCCTCCCCCTTCCCGGTTTATAGCGCCCTTTTGTGGCCCATTCCCGGGCACTGGGATCCCCTTGTCCGTGCTCCGGATCCCGCCTCATGCTGCGGGTGGGGAGCGGAACCCAGCAGGAACCTGGGAGCGGCGGGAGGCGGGAGGGTAGAGCCGGGCTCCGGGGCCGAGAGCTTCGCGGCGGGGCTTAGGACCCGGCGGCTCCGCCGGCGCTTCGCGACAACCGGCGGCGCTTTACGGCAGCGCGACGCGGTAGTAGTGGGCGGCGGCGGCGGCGATGAGTTTCTACGACGCGTTTCGGGGCTTCTTCGGGTTCCCGGGACCGCGGAGGTAGCGGTAACCCCCGTTAACCCCCGCCCCGTGCCTCGTTACACCCGGCCCCCGTTAAGCCCCCCGGCTCCGGTTGCTCCGGTGTCTCAGCGCCGTGGTCCCGCAGGCCCCGGGACCCGCTCTTTGGCGGCGCGACGTGGGACGAGGACGAGGATGATGAGGAGGGCCCGTCCCTGGCGCAGCCCCCCCCGCGCTTCGGCTTCAGCCCCCGCGGTGCCTTCGAGGAGCTGTTCCGGGACATGGGCGAGCTCCTGGGGCTGTTCGGCGGCGCCGGGGCCGGGCTCCCACTGCCCTCCGGCGAGCAGGAGGAGCGGCTGCCCCCCCTCCCCGAGCCGGCAGTGCCCAGCCCCGGCGAGGGGCGGCCGCTGCGGGATTCGATGCTGAAGCACCCGGAGAGCCCGGCCCCAGCCCAGCCATGGAGCCCCTTCCTGGGGGTGAGTGAGGCTCTGCCCCGCGTGAGCCCGGCTCTGGTGGCCGCTGGGGTGTCCTCGGTGTCACCGGTGCGTGCTTTGCCTTGCAGCTGGACGATGCTCCCCCGGCTCCTCCCGGCCTCAAGGCAGATCAGGGTGGGTGCCGCAGCGTCCCTGCCCACCCGGCTCACCCTGCCCCACGCTGCTGTCGCCATCTCACTCTCCCCCTTCCCCAGACCTGGACTCGCAGGTTTCCTCCGCGGGGCTGGGCACCATCCTGAGACCCAGCGAGCCCAAGGCTCGCTCTTACTTCCAGAGCGTCTCTGTCACCAAAGTGACTCTGCCTGATGGGGTGAGCGTCCCCTGAGGGGGCAGTGGGGGAACCGGGGGACGCTGTCTCCAGGGCAAGGAGCGGAGCCAGGGCTGGTGGCGGGGCTCAGGGCTTGGTGGTGCTCTGCGCAGGTGGTGGAGGAGCGCCGCACCGTGCAGGACAGCCAGGGCCGCCGGGAGACAACAGTGACGCGCCGAAGGGGGGACCAGGCTTTCATCACCACCACCAAGGAGGATGGGCAGAACAAAGACTACCGAGAGGAGGTGGTCAATATGGATGACCGTGAGTGGGGCACTGAGGAGGGTGAGGGGAGCAAGGCAGGGCCCCCATGAGCCAGCTCTCCCTGCTCTCCTAGGGGAGCTGGCGCAGTTCGCAGGCACATGGCCGCCGCAGGACAATCTCCACCCTCCCAACCTGAGCGACCCATCGTCTGCGCTGGGCAGCTTCTTCCGACGCTGGTTCTCAAGCTGGTAGCTGTGACCCAGCCCGACTGAGCACCCCGTACGTGTGATGAGTGGGGGGACCCTTGGGCTCCCCAGGGCCATGGGGATGGATGAATGGATGGATGGACACCGCCAGCAGCCTCCTCTCACCACCTGTTCCTGTTACAGAGGGATCAGATCCTGCTGGGAGCTGGTCTTCAGGGGCTGCCCGTCTTCTGCAGAAGGACCCCTTTGGGGGTCGAGTGTGTGTGTGCACGTGTGTACAGAGCAATAAAGTCTATTTATGCTAGCGGTGACTTGCCAGGCTCCTTCAGGCCAGAATCTTCCCGATGCAGGGGCAGGAACCCACCAGGTGGCTCCTGGGTTCAGGCAATGATGGGCTCCTCTGTGCCTATGTCTGAGCACCATGTCCAGTCTCCTGTGCTGCTCTCAAGGGACCAGCCCAGGACCCCTTCCAAGGCTTCTTCATTACCACTGCCTGCGGGCTAGAATCCAGCAGGGAAAACCAGAGCTCCCTGGAGCACACCCGCCTGTGCCAGCTCAGCAGAGCCTGGGGACCCGCGGGTGCTCTGCTCCTAGCAGGGCCACACTGCTGTCCCAGCCCCACGCAGGACCCTGGTCCCTGTGAGGCGTCTCCCTGTGCTGTGCTCCGATTGGTGTAACGTCTGCACATTATCACCTGCTCCAGCACCAGGGCTCATAAAACCTGGCTGGGGCAGAACCCGGCCCCACCGCTGCTGCTGCCTGCTCCTGGCCAGCCCCATGGGCACCGCTTCCTTCTTGGAGAGCACCCGGGCTCTGCTCCGCATCCAGAACCAGCTGGTGCGGGAGTGCCTGGCTGAGATGCTGGCGGTCCTCGTGCTCATCGTGAGTGGGGAGCACGGGGGGGTTTGGGGCAGGCGCTGGGGGTCCCAGGGCAGGAGGGGTTGGGGCTGCGCTGTGCTCATGAAGGAATTGGCTTCCTACCTGGACCTGGGACATGCTGCACCACAGCGGCTCCTGCACAACACGGGCACGGGAGGTGCCATACGGCTTCTGAGGGAGCAGTGCTGAGCAGCGCGTACCTTGACACCTCCTGACCTGCAGCAGGCAAAGGCTGGGGCTCTGGAGCCGCACCTGGAGCTGCACCCTGAAGGGCAAAGCCTCTTCGCTGCGGCCTTTGCAGGGAAGCACACAGCATACTTTGCAGTCAGAACCACAAGCAGGAGCAGTCACCACCTCCCTGCCTGTCCCCGTGCAGTGCCCGAAGCTGGAGCCAGGGAATGCGGGATGGAGATGGTGCATGCAGCAGCACTGGAGCAGCCCTTGCCTGGCTGCTCCCCTGCTGCCTGGGCTCAGCACTGATCCTGCCCTCAGCGAGCAGGCTGGGGCTCAGCGAGGGGCTGTGCTGGAGCCATGTCCCTCTCCTGCAGCTCATCACCCTGGGTGGCTCAGCACAGATGGTCACCAGCTCCAATACCAAGGGGAACTTCCTCACTGCCTACCTGGCAGGCGCCCTGGCTGTCATGGTGTCCATCTACATAGCCGGGGGAGTCTCTGGTGAGGCTGGGGAGGGGGCCCTGCTTCTGCTGTCCCCTGGCTCCAAGGACCTCCTGCTCTCACCCCTCTCCCCGCTCTGTTGCAGGGGCCCACCTGAACCCAGCGTTCTCCCTTGCCATGTGCCTCCTGAAGCAGTTTCCCTGGTGGAAGTTGCCCATCTTTGTGGCCGTGCAGACCTTGGGAGCGTTCATCTCTGCTGGAGCTGTCTACGCTGTCTACTATGGTACAGGGCTGGGGGCCCGTGTTCAGCGGCAGTGTCAGGGTGACCGGGCTCCCCACACAGGCTCTGCCTTCGTTCTGCAGATGCCATCCATCACTACAGCAATGGGACCCTCACTGCCTTCGGCCCCCGGGAAACCGCCTCCATCTTTGCCACCTACCCCGCTGCCTACCTGTCCCTCTCCAATGGCTTCTTGGACCAGGTGGGTGCCAGGGTTGGCTCCCCCAAACCTGGTGGCACTGGTCCGCCTGGCACTGAGCCTTCACCCTGGCCCCACAGGTGGTGGCCACGGCGCTGCTGATTGTGGGCATCCTGGCCATCCTGGACACCCGCAACAAAGGTATCCCCAAGGGCCTGGAGCCAGTGGCAGTGGCCCTGCTGGTGCTCTCCATTGAGGTCTCCATGGGCTCCAACTGCGGCTGCCCCATGAACCCTGCACGGGATTTTGGGCCCCGTCTCTTCACCTATGTGGCAGGTTGGGGCACGGAGGTCTTCAGGTGGGTCGAGGTAAGGGCGGGAAGGTGGGGAGCATGGGGGTGACGCCTTGCCCACTGTGCCCCGTCCCCAGCAGGGGCAATGGGTGGTGGTGCGTGCCGGTGGTGGCACCGATGGTGGGCGCCGCCGTGGGCTCAGCGCTGTACCAGCTCCTCGTGGCGTTTCACCACCCACTCTCGGAGGGCACCGCCGCAGCCGAGCAGAGCGCCCCGGTCCTCAGCAGCGTCGCCGTTCCCGTGGACCTCGAGACCTCACTCGTAGAGAGGGACACCGGGAAGATGCTGCCCCAGAAGTGATGCTGGAGACACCCCCTGCCCCGAGCCAGCGACACCGGCTCCCCACGGCCCCCATTGCACCAATAAACAAGCCCTGAGGCCGTGGGGTGTCGATGGGGTGTCCATGCAGCGCCCATGGGTTGTCTATGGGGTATCCGTGGGGTGTCCGTGAGGTGCCACCCCCCGCTCCCAGGACCCCGCTGCTGCCCTCCGGGAGCCGCCTCATCCCCGGTTCCATCCCGCTTCTCCCGCCCCCCATCACTTCCGCCGCCGACCGGCGCCGCCGCGGCCATGGGGCGCTGAGCCGGCGGCAGCGGCGCGGCAGCGGGAACGGGGCCGCAGCGGCCCCGGTACCGGCCCCCGGCCCCGGCCGCCCGCCCGCTCCCCATGGGCTGCGGGGCCGCGGGCCATGGAGCGGTGCGCGGCCCGCCGGGCCCCAGGTGAGCGGGGCTGGGAGAGGCCGGGGAGGCCGCGGCAGGCCCCGGTACCGCGACGGGACGGGAGGGTCCGGGCCGGGGCTGCGGCAACGCGGGACGGAGCCGCAGCCGTGACCGTGCCCCGGGAGAGCCCCAAGAAGCGGCCGCGGGTCCGGGAGTCCCGCGGGGCGGAGCGGGCGGTCCCCGCGGCTCGGCGGGCACCGGCGGCGGGGCCGCGGCTGCACCTGCCGCCGGCTCCCCGGGCCCCAAGAGCCGCCCCGGCGCTGCCCCTCTTCCTCCACGCCGTATCCAGCCGGGAGCGTCCCGAATCCGCCCGGGAGGGATGCGCACACCGGGGCTCTGCGGGCTGCGCCGGGGCCGGGCAGGGCTTTTAGTTGAACGGCACAACAATAAATGTGTTGCAGAGCCGGCGAGAAAAGAATGGGGATGACCTTCAATTGGTACTGGATTTGAATAACACCACGGGGTGATAAATGCCCATTGTGTTTTAGGAGTAATGAATCTCCACTGTCTCTATAGCACAGAAACAGCAGCTGCAACCTGGAGCCAGCCATCTCTTAAAGACACAGCTCCCAAACCCCACACCCCGGCCCGGCTCGGCCCGGCCCGGCCCGGCTCGGCCCGGAGCCCCCGCACCCTCCCGGGGCCGCCGCTCGGGAGCGCGGGGGGTGCCAGGCCCTGTGGGGGGTCGGGGTTGGCTCCACTCGGGGTCCAGGGCGTCCCCCCCTGAGGGATGGGGATGGGGATCCCTCACACCCCCTTGGTTGCCCCTTGGGGATGCCGGTGCTGCTGCTGCGGGGGTGGCCGTGGGGTGTCCCCCGTGGGGTAGGGGTTCACCTGCACCCCGCCGGCAGGGAAAGTGCCGGGGATAAATAACGCTCATTGTTTTCCCCTAATGAATATTACCGACCCGCGGGGCCGGCAGCTGCGGGCTCCGGCCGGGGGAGCGGGGGCATCGCCTGGTGCTCCCCGCCCCGGGACCCCCCAGGCCCGGCCTGCCGCTGGTCCCCCCACCGCTGTCACTGGGGTCCCTGGGCAGAATCGGGAGCCTGGGGGGTTACAGGGGGCTGCAGGGGGGGTGTCCATGTCCCTCCTCACACAGCGTCTGAACAAGTGAGGGGTGGGATGGACTGACGCTGGGGGAGAAGCTCCCGCAGCCGCAGGGATGCTCGGAGCTGCGGGGTGACCCCAGCCCCGTCCCTGCCCTCAGCAGTGCCTGGGCAGGGCACAGCAGGGACGGTGCCAGCCCCTGGTGAGCAGGGACCAGCGGGGCAGGGGGCTGTGAGCGGGGGCCGCTCCCCCGCAGCAGCGCATCCCCGGCCATGAGAGGTTTTGCCTCGCTGCAGAGGCTCGAAGGTGTCCCAGGGCTCGGGGACAGCCACGTCCCCAGCCCCACACCACGGCACCTCCCTCCGCGGGGCTCCCGCACCTCCCCGCCAGCGCTGGCAGTGATGAACCCGCTTCCTAAGTGTGGAAATCAACAGAAAGGCGGCATTAAACAGGGAGAGCAGAGCAGCGGCAGCAGCGGCAGCAGCAGCGAAGGCCCCTGCGTGTGGCCGCATCACGGCCGGAGCCTTCCTATCTTTCTGGGGAGCAGGGACCATCAGAGGGAAGCCCCCATCACCACTCCACTTGGCATTGTTTTAATCCTGGACCTGCCTTTTAACTGCCTTTAATTCCTAAAGCTCCCCCCTTTCCTCTTTATATTTAGGGAGCCTCTTTCCCAAATCTCGGCCGAGTTAATGAAGTTATGTGATCCCATAAATGTGAATTGTCCAAACTTCTCCTCTCCTGCTTCCCCACCCCCCCCGCCTTCTTCTTCTTCTTCTTCTCTTTTCTATCTCTCTCCTCCTTGCTGCTTTCTGCTCCACTTGTAATAAAGAAAATATCTTGGCTGGTCTTAGCCAGTTGCTTGGCAACCTCCATAGAAAAAAAAGAGAACAGAATGTAACCAATCCCGAGACAACCGAAAGATTTTGGTGACATGTGACCCCTCGGAAAAGGGCAGCCTTAAACTGTCCCTTCTGTCCTTTGCTCCTGACCATTAGGGTCCCTCGTCCCCCCCTCCGCAGCTCCTTACACCAATAAATATGGATTAGTGAAATACTTTTTCCCACACTGATGAAAAGCCGGGATTGATCTTTCCACCTCCTTTATCCACCAACCTGACAAGTTTCTAAACAAAATTAAGAGGGAAGAGGCGAGAGGAGCCATCCCGGTTTGAGCGGATGGATCCTGCCCCGCCATAGGGATGGGGGGGTCCCCACCAGGGCGCTGGCGCCGGGGATGCCCCTTTGCACAGCAGCAGTGGGTTAGGAACTGAAATGGAGTTTGATGACTCAAAAGAGGGGGGGAAATGAAGCCCTGGCCCAGCCCTGCGTGTCCCGGGGGGACCCATCCTGCAAACTGCGCTTCATCCTCTTAGAAAAAGGAGAGAAAACACAGCAAAAAGGCACAACATGATGTCATTGGCTTCCTGGAGCATCCCGATGGCACCCCTCCACCTGCTGCTGGAGCAGAGCTGGGCCCCGAGCTTTGGCACCGTGGTCATCCTCATACAATGGTCATCATCACATAGTGACCATCCTCATAG
This sequence comes from Psittacus erithacus, assembly GCA_009867235.2. Classification (NCBI taxonomy): domain Eukaryota; kingdom Metazoa; phylum Chordata; class Aves; order Psittaciformes; family Psittacidae; genus Psittacus; species Psittacus erithacus. Next base: position 14,707 of record WYDI02026744.1, on the reverse strand, counting down.
TGACCATCCTCATAGTGACCATCCTTATAGTGACCATCCTCACATGCTGGTCCATGACCAGGCTCCTGCCCTCCCCCCGGCTCTCCTCTTTCCCAGGCTCCCATAGCGGTGAATGCCTCTTTCAACCCCTCTTCCCAAAAAAGCATCACCTTTGCCAGCTCCTTCCTCCCGGCAGCTGCCAGGAAAAAACACAGGAATTAGGGCAAGGAGAGGGAGTGAGGGAAAAACCAATGATTTCCTTTCCAGCTCCTGATCGAGCGTCCAGCGCCGGGAGAAAAATATCCCTCCTGTAAATATAATCTCTTCTCCATACAGGCTCCGAGCCCCTCGGCACCGGGACGCTCGGCTCGGCAGTGGAGGACGCTGTAAGTTGGGTGTTTGCTTAAGCAGTTTCATGGCTTTTTTGGGGGGTATTGCCATAGTCTGGGGCTGAGCCCCCCCCAAGGGATGGAGGAAGAGGATTGGGGCAGGGGGCAGTTGGAAAGAGGAGGTTTTGGGGTGCAGGGTAGGGTGGATGTGGTGCCGTGCCAATGCTGGTGGTGGCGGGTGGTGCTGGGCGCCGGCGGTCCCGGGGTGCACAAAGCCCCTTTGATGGATCACAGAGGAGCTGCTCAACCCTCACCCGGTCTTTGGCCCTGGGACTGGTGAAGGGGACGGCGGCCATGAACTCCCCAGGAGGAATGATGAGGGGGGCTCAGCTCTCGGGCTGCCTGTCCCCTGGGATGGGCCTGATCTGGGCCCGATGGTGCCCACAGCCCCCTGGGACAGTCTGGTCCATGGCCAGCCCCATGGGTGTGGGGAGCTGGGGGTGCCCCATCCATCCCACATGGAGATGGGGACTTGCTCCTTCCCTCCGTGAGTGATGGTGACACCCGTGAAGCCACCAGATCCTGGTCCTCAAGGGGAGGCCTGTGGAAAGGGGTGGGATGGAGAGTGCGGTGGGACCCAGCGGGACCCAGTGGGACCCAATGGGACGCGGTAGGCCCTGGCTGCTCTGAGCTGAGGCCGGCTGGCCATGCACAATACCATGGTCCCGCTCCTGAGCCGCCGCTGAAGCCCCTTTCCCAGCGCCGAGCGCCTTTGTCTCGCCTTTGTAATGGAAAGAGCCCCCCCTCCTAAATCACGGCCCTGACACCCCCATTGTCTCCTTCCCAGGGAGGTTTGAAACTCTCCCCCCCCTTCTCCCGAGGTCAGGAATGTGGCCGGTTGCTATTGGGATGGAGGAGCAGGGCTGGGTGGGGGGCTCCGGGGTCACATCGGCTCGGCGGGTCAACCCGAAAACAAAACCCTTTGAAATACCTACTCTCCATCACTGCCAACATTGTCCCTGCCAGCGGGGGCCTGGCACGGCCCCTCCAGCCCGGCCGCTGCCCACCCCAGCGGTCAGCATCTGGGGGGGGACACAGAAGGGTATTGTGCCGAAGGGGACAGCTTTGTCTTTGGTCACAGCTGCCCTGGGCTGGGACAGGGACCAACCGTCAGCATTGCTGAGGGGAGAGGAGGGAGGCATGGAGGGGATGGGAGCGCGTGGGTCAGTGCATTGGAGGGGGATCCACCCCATCGGGGGATCCCTCTGCCACTGGTGGGGATGGAGAATTGTCCCTGCTCTCCCTCTTGTCCCTGTTGTCTCCATGCCCAGTGTTGGGTCATTCTCCTGCCTCAGTTTCCCCTTGCTGAGGCATCTCTCTGCTTGCTCCCAGAGCTAGGGGTGCCTGGGGTCCTTCTGACACCCAGAGCTGGGGTATGCTGGCTCTGGGCACCACTGGCTCTGATGCCAACAGATATGGTCCAGTCTGGGGAGAAAAGGGACCATTCTGGTGCTGAGCTGGTTGTGCCACTCATGAGGGTCAGGGCTTAGCTTGAAGGTGGCTCCAAGTGCAGTGGTGCCTTGCAAGTGGAGTAGAGCATCCTGCATCCCTCAGCTCCCTGCTCCCAGCAGGGATCCCAGAGGAGCCTTCTCCCTCTGGGATGCTCACAGCCCACCAGGAACACCCCAATGAGCTGAGGAGCAGGGGAGTTGCAGCCCAGTGGGTGCCAGCACTGGCGACGTGTCCCTGCCCCGTTTACAGTGGCACGGATGTCCCCGTCTCCACCAGCCGGGATGCTGCTCCCACTGGCCTCCAGCTCCTCTGCCAGCACACCTCTTGGGTGGGCCAAGATCTCCCCCGGTGGCCATAATCCCATCGAGGATGGCCCAAATCCCCCTGGATTTTTCCAGATGGGAAGCTCCATAGTTCTTGCCTGCGGAAGCAGCCCGATGAGGAGGAAAGCAGCGCGGTGCCTGCGATGCAATGGGTTTAGCAGAGACCTGGAAGGAAAACCCAGCTGGGAGGGGAGCGCTGAGTTACCCAACAGCTGGAGGGAGGCAAAACCAGCTGGAATAGCCGGAATGGCTCGGGATGAGGGGCTGCAGGACAGGGAGCACGGTGGGGTTATGGGCACTGGGTCTGGGTGGGCAGTGTGGGCTCTGTGCCTCAGTTTCCCCACCTGGGGACTGGGCTGGGGCTGCGATGCTGGATGAGGTGGGCAATGTCTGGAGGGGACGGTGTCAGCCAGGCAGTGCCATAGCATGGGAGTGGGGACCCCTGGGGACACCACTGTCCTGGGCAGCCGGATGAGCCCCGGCATTGCTTGTGCTTGTGAAACAAGCTTAATAAAGGTTGTTGATGGCAGGGAGAGCTGTCCCAGCCCCTGGCTACGCACATAGACACAGGATCACTGCAGTTACAGATACACAGAAATACCTTTATGCATTTGCGCTATGCAACCAAGCCTTTCAAAGCAGACAAATGAGATCAGGATCCCGGAGCTTTCCAAAGGTTGAAAAGAAAATTCCAAGGAAGTGGTGGAGAGGGGCAGGAGGTGGTCAAAACCTCAACCCGGCGTCCAAAAGCAATTCTTTTCCCTTAAAAAAAAGAGGGAATAATCCTGCTGTAAATGCTGTGCAGGCTCCGGGGGAAGGGAAGGTGGTTTTCCAGGTGGGATGCTGTTGGGCTTGACTTTGGCTCTGTGTTATAGGTATCACCATGGGTGTGCAGAGCCATGGGGATGACCTGAGCCCCATGGGGACACCATGGGCACTGTGGCACCTGCCACCCACCTGCCAGCCCTGCTCTTGGGACACGGGGGCTGCCACAGCCCTGTGCTAGCGCAGCAATGGCATGGAGGTGCTGAGCCGAGTAGGTCACCCCAAGGACCACGCAGTGGATGCCCTGGCAGGTAACCTCCATATCCCCCTTCTCCCCGAGCTTGGTGGTGGGGTGCTTTCCATTGCATGGCCAAAGCTGCTTATACAGTGTCACAGCGAGCTCTGAGACTCCATCCTGAGCCAGTCCCAGCCCATCTCTGCACCGCATGTTGTGCCCACCTGTGCCTCAGTTTCCCCATGTCAGTGCTCAGCGATGGCACCTTCTTTCTCTGCCTGCCTCAGGGTGGTGGAACTGTGGACAGGGCAGTCTGTCCCGCTCCTGTTCCCGAGCCCATGGCCAGGGAGTGTTGGTGTGACCATGAATGGTGGCTGAACCATGCCAGGCCAGGGATGCCGCATCCCTGGAGAGGGGACAGTGGGGATGAGCACACGAGGTGGGGGTATTGCTGGCAGTGGTTTTACTCTTGCTCACAGAGCAGCACCCCAGAGCTGGCCCCAGCCTTGGCCAGGGCACATCCAAGCTCCTGTCCCTCCTGTCCCAGTGTGATGCTGGGTATCGAGGGCTCCGCAGGCTTTCATCTCTGCGGCATGGGATCTGCTCTGCTTGGCCTCTCTGGAATCCAGGCCTTGAAAATCCTACTATATCCAGCACTGAAATCCCTCTGTGCCTTTCCCAGGGGCTGAGGGCAGGGCTGCGAGCCCCAGGAGAGGATCCAGGGATGGACGGACGTGGGGATGTGGGGACATAGGGATGCAGAGATGTAGAGGCGAAGGGATGCGGGAATGAACTGGGGCAGGGACGGAGGGATGCGGGCGCACGGGGCCCAGACCCGGCCCCCCGAGCCCCGGTCTCCCCGCACCGTGCCGGGAGGTGGCAGCAGCGGCCGGCGCAAAACCGCGCTGCGGGGTGGGGCGATGCTGGGGCGGAGGGGGCGTCCCCGTGGGACGGGGCCGGGCCGGGGCTCCGCGGCATCCACCGGTTTAATCCCTTCCCTGCGGCGCGGAGCGGGGCTGCCCCCGACCGAGGGCGTCCGGGCACCGGCTGGCCCCGGCTCCGGCTCCGGCTCCCTCCCGCAGCTCCTCCGCACCGCGGGGAACGCTCCGCCGCCCTGGCACGGAGCCCTTCCCGGGAATGCTCGTCCGAGCTGCGCTGTAAACAGCGCCCTTCCCTCCCCGTGTCCCCCCGCTCTCTCTGTTGCTTCTTTCAGGCGCTGCTGCCTTGTCCATCACCCGCCTGTTGCGCCCAGCTGGGGTCTTCCCGCAGGTCCGCAGAGTGCGGGAGGATGCGGGGATCCATCGAGAGCAGCCGCCCGGCCAGACAGACCCTCGTCCCGCTGCCGGTGGGTGCAGGTCTGGCCATGCATGGCACAGGGCCCTCCCCAGCACCCCGGGGCCACCGCATCAAGGGGTGCCGGGGCGCCCTTGTTCCTCGGGACGAGGCCTCCTCCCAGGCTGCGCTTGCTCCCGGAGCGGTATTTAGGGACTGGGTGGTTCAGCAGCGGCTGCGGCCAAACGTCCCACAGGCCCCAGGGCTTTGGACACGTTGCAGGCACGCCTGGAGGGGCTGCACATGGTCAGACAGGGGCGGGCCTGGTGGGGACACTGCTTGGTGCGGTGGGCTTGTGATGGGGCTGAGCTGTGAGCCCACCTGGCCACGACTCACCCTGGCCACAAGCCCCATCCAGCCCCCTGGCCATAAGACCCCCATTGCTGTGAGCCCCTCACCCGCTTGCCCACCCATCCACTGCCCTTGCCATGCCGGGTACAGCAGGACCCCGAGCTGTCAGGGGGCGCACGGGGATGCTCAGGAGCACGTTGGCAGTGGGGGGACACTGGGGGTACCCCCCCTACTCCCACCCCCCTCCCGCGGGTTCCTTTTACCGGTATCAGCTTTATTTAATGAAACCCAACCCAAACCCGCCCCCGGGGCTCGCGGCGGGGCCGGGCCAAGGGGCGGGGGGTTCGCTGAGCGCGGCGGGTCTCATCCCGCCCCTTCCCCGCCCGCCGCCGCCATGGGGCCGCTCTGCTCCCTATTGCTGCTGGTGCTGGGCACCGGTACCGCTACCGGTAGCGCCACTGGCACCGGCTCCGGGCCGGCCCCACCTCGGGTGGTGCTCGCCCTCCTGGCCCGCAACGCGCAGCACTCGCTGCCGCACTGCCTGGGAGCGCTGGAGCGCTTGGACTATCCCGCGGGGAGCATCGCCCTGTGGTGAGGGGCCGGGGGGCACAGGGGAGAAGGGGAATGGCGGGGAATAGGGGGAGCCCCGGGGGAAGAGGGGGGCTGCGGTCATGGGGAGCAGGGGTAAGGGGGAGGCCCGGGGATAGGGATGAGAGAGAGGGACTGGGGTGCTGGGGAATAGGGGGGGTAATGGGAGGAATGGGGAGCAGTGGCGGGGGGAGACCCAAAGGACGATGTAGGGGAGGGAATTGGGAGCTGGGGACTCGGAGTGGTCTCGGGGTGGAGGGACGGGGGCCTGGGTGTGGGAACAGAGAGCCGGTAGGACAGGGTCCTGGGCGGGAATGGGGACCCTGGGGACCCCCAGGAGGAGCAGGAGCCCTGGTGCTGCCATCCCTGAGCCCCGAGGAGTGAGGGCTGGCTCTGCCCCGGGTGTGGGTCTCAGCAGCGCCCCGGGAGCGGCTGGGCGCTGCCCCACAGCGAGGGGAGAGACCCCACCTTTCCCTGCTGCACTGTGGGGCTGGTGGGGGTTCTTCCCCAATGGCACCCCCTAAACCCCTTTTTACCGTGCCGGAAGCAGCCCCCGTCCCTCCTCCGTGCCCCTGCTCCGCTGCCGCCGTCTGAGCTCGTTGGAAACTTTCTGCAGCCGTTTTGTGGGGGAAAGGGGCTGTTGGGGGGGTCCGGGCAGGGGCAGCAGAGCCCCCGCACACAGGGCCTTTGGGGGGCGTCCCGGGCAGTGCCCATGACACCAGTGCAGGGGGGCAGCCCTGGGGCTCTTTGACAGGTTGAAGGTGCTGGAGAAGATGGGGACCTGGGGTCTGCCCCACTGCAACGTGGGGCTCAGCTCTGTTTGTGTCGGGGGGCTCTGTGAGCATCGCTGCGAGGTCGGGTGGGAGAGCAGGGGATGGCGGCTGCACGTGGCAAGGGAAGGCTCGGGAAGGGGGGGCTGCTGCTTGTGGGGGTCATTTTTGTGTCTGACGGTGCTGCGGGGCACAGGGCTGGGGGGATGACGCTGCTGCGCCCCGGTGCGGTTTGTGGTGGGCAGCCACAGGGGCTGCTTTGGGCTGCAGGGACGGGGGGAGAGCTCCAGCACCGGGCAGAAATGACCCATTCCTGTTCCTGTTCCTCCTCCTGCCAGCGCAGCCTCTGTCCCTCCAAATTACACGTTACGTTCCCAAGCGATTCCGTCAGCGGCTCGGCCGCTTCTCCCCAAGGAAGCTCCGAGTGCAGGAGGGGCCGTGGTTGTCCCTTGGGGGGTCCCCAGTGGCTGATGTCCCATCCCGCAGGTGCGCGACGGACCACAACTCGGACAACACGACAGCGATGCTGCAGGAGTGGCTGGGTGCTGTGCGCAGGGAATACCACTCGGTGGCATGGAAGGTGCAGGAGGAGCCCAGGTGAGGCTGGGGGAGAGCTGACCCCGTTCCCCACCATGGGATGCAGCCCGGAGCCGGCACAAGGCGGAGCTGGGGCATGCGCTGACTCTGTGTTCCCAGTGAATGGGGTCAATCTCTGCCTCCCCCCATCCAGCTCCTACCCCGACGAGCTCGGACCCAAGCACTGGAGCGATCAGCGCTACGAAAAACTGATGAGACTTAAGCAGGAGGCTCTCACCTACGCCCGGGAGCAGCAAGCAGACTACATCCTGGTAAGGGCTGTGGGGCACCATGGGGTGGGGGCTGCTGTGGGCATCCCCCTCACCTCCAAGACCTGCGCTGTTCCCCCAGTTTGTGGACACCGACAGCATCCTGACCAACAACCAGACCCTCAAGTTTCTCATGGCACAGAACAAGTCGGTGGTGGCCCCAATGCTGGACTCACAGACCTTCTACTCCAACTTCTGGTGCGGCATCACCCCCCAGGTACATCCCTAGAGAGCCATGGGGAAGGACTCCCAGTGGTGGAAGTGCCCCCCACCACATGGACATCACACCGTGTGCCGCAGGGGTACTACCGCCGCACGGCTGACTACTTCCCCACCAAGAACCGGCAGCGAGTGGGCTGCTTCTCCGTCCCCATGGTCTATGCCACCTTCCTGATTGACCTGCGGAAGGAGGAGACGTCGCGGTTGGCTTTCTACCCGCCCCATCCCAACTACACCTGGGCCTTCGACGACATCATTGTCTTCGCATACTCCTGCCAGGAGGCCGGTGGGGATCGGGGGGGTGCTGGGGCAGGGCAGGGGGTGCTGGGGGGGCTGTGATGCTCACCTATCGCATGTGGCAGGCGCCGATGTCCATGTGTGCAACCAGCAGCGCTTCGGCTACATCAATGTCCCCGTGAAGGCTCATCAGACACAGGAGGATGAACGTGCCAACTTCGTGCATCTCACACTGGAGGCTATGGGTGAGCATCCATCAGTGAGCATCCATGAGTGAGCATCCATGGGTGGTGGGGTCCTGGGGGTGTCCCCATCCCCAGGCTGTGACAAGGACCTGGTTCCTGGTCAAGGATGTCTGGGCTGGACCGAAGGGTGTCCCCTCTCTCCGCAGTGGATGGCCCCCCCATGCAGCGCTCCAGGCACATCTCCCTCCTCCCCAGGCCACTTACAAAAATGGGCTTTGATGAAGTAAGTGCCCAAAAGCTCCCCCCCTGCCCCCCATGTCTGTCCCTATCTGGCAAAGCCCATCACAGGCTTTGGCCAAAGCCCTTGTCCCCCCTCCTTGGTGACAACGTGGCCCCTTGTTGGTGTCTCCTCTTCCTCCCCAGATCTTCCTCATCAACCTGGTGCGGCGGCCGGACCGGCGCCGGCGGATGCTGGCGTCCCTGTGGGAGCTGGAGATCGCCCCACGCGTGGTGGATGCTGTGGATGGGAGGTGAGCAGGAGGGGACACGTCCCTGCTCTGCCACCTCCCGCTGCCACCGTGGGGTGACCGAGGGGGGGAATCACACCTCTGCTGATGCAGCCCTCGCCTTGCAGCGCCCTCAACAGCAGCGACATCAAGGTGTTGGGGGTGGACTTGCTCCCTGGCTACTACGACCCCTTCTCTGGGCGCACGCTCACCAAGGGTGAGGTCGGCTGCTTCCTCAGCCACTACAACATCTGGAAGGAGGTACAGGGACATGGGGGGGTCCCTAAGAGCCACCAGCGGGGGACAGGGACCCCGCAAGCATCACCAGGTCCCTGCAGGACCGAGGGAGACGCGGGGTGATTGGACCCAGTGTGGTGCCGGGGGGGTTTTGCCCCTCTGCCTCCTCCTCACAGATTGCATCCCGGGGGTTGGAGCGCTCGGTGGTGTTCGAGGACGACGTCCGCTTCGAGGCCGCCTTCCCGGCCCGGCTGCGGCGCCTCATGGAGGAGCTGGATGGGGCACAGCGGGACTGGGACCTCATGTGGGTGATGGGGACACGGGGGGGAGGCAGGATGGGCGTCCCCAGCGCTGGGTCTCAATGCCCCCCCTTGCAGCTACCTGGGGAGGAAGCAGGTGAATGCAGAGGATGAGGAGCCCGTGCAGGGCGTGCGGAACCTGGTGGTGGCCGGGTACTCATACTGGACGCTGGCCTACGCCATCTCCCGCCGTGGGGCGCAGAAGCTGCTCGATGCTGAGCCCCTGTCCAAGATGCTGCCGGTGGATGAGTTCCTGCCCATCATGTACGACAGGCACCCCAAGTAAGGAGCCCGGGGCCCTGATGGAGGGCCATGGGGTGTTGATGGAGAGCCACGGAGTGCTGGCCATGTGTTCCTTCTCAGCCATCACCCCCGTCCCCCCCGCTCCAGCGTTACTCATGCTGGAGGAAAACATCTGCAGCATGAGCTCATTCGCCCCGGCCGCCGCTGGAAAATGGCCCTCAGCCAGAGCGGGGATGGGATGGAGCTGGGGCTCTGTTTTGGCACTGCACAGGGGGCTTGGGACCATGGCAAGGGGGGAGCAGCCCCTTGCACCCTGGTCCTGGGGGGTTATGAGGTTCCCTACCTCTGGTTGTGGGTTTCAGCCCCATCTTGGGGCACATCCATGTCCCTCTTCTGTGTCTGGGGGGCAGTTTGGGGGGTGGCTGAGTGCTGGTGGATGATGTCCTGGGGCAGAGTGGGGTGGGGATACAGGGCAGGACGGCAGAACAGAGGGATTGGGTGTGTAAGGGGAGGCTGGAGGTACACGGAGGGGTGGATTAGAGCTGTGGATGTGAGCCAGGAGCAGCTGGGTGCCCCATGCTTGCCGCTGGGATGCTGAGCCAGAGAACCCCTTCATGCCCAGGCTGGCCCCATGCCGCTGGGGCTGGTGCCATCCCCTCCATGGTCCCTCCCCAGCCAGGCTTTGCAGGCAGCAGTGGCACGGGCAGCTCCCAGACCCCATCCCCGGTTCCCCCCACGTCCCTCCCCATCACCAGCCCCACAATGGTGCCTTCCCTGGGTCCTCAGTGGGCTTTTTTCCCAGCCCTTTTTCTCCCCTGGCCACGCTCTGAGGCAGCTCCTCCTCTCGGCTCTGCTTTCCCCAGCGAGGGTTACAAGCGGCACTTCTCCCCCCGGGACCTGCTGGTGTTTTCGGCTCATCCCCTCTTGGTTTATCCCACCCACTACGCTGGGGAAAGCAACTGGCTGAGCGACACCGAGACCTCCACCATCTGGGATGATGATGCCAAGAAGACCGAATGGGCTGGTTCACACAAGACCCTGAGGGACCCGCGGGGTGGTACCAGTTACCTCCGCTCCACCGCCCGTGATGAGCTCTGATGGTGAGTGAGGCGCTGGGATGGGGATGGGAATGGGGATGGAGTGGTTGGGAAGCATCTTCCCTGCATTCAGATGTGTCCCAGATGTTTAGTTTCATTATGTGGCAGCAGCTCTGCCCATCACAAAGCATTGGGAAACAGATGAGACCTTTTCCAGGTGGGGTAAAGGGGGGGGGATGCTGGGCTGGAGGGGACCGGGTCCTGCTGCTCCCCAAGTCCATCCCCTCCAGTGATGAAGGGACAACCTCCTGCAAGTCACCTTCATATGGAGGGAGCTGGGGGTGTCCGCAGGGGAAGCTTCACCCCATCACTGCCCGCTCCCCTGCTCTTGCTGCAGCTGGGGCTGCGCGAGCGCTCAGCACCGCCGCGGTTAACCCAGGTCAGACGTTCCCTGTCTGAGGCTGCTGCTGCTGGCAGCAGCTCCGGCCCTGCGAGCAGCCAGACCGGGGCAGGCTGGAAATGGCCCCCCCGCTGCCTGTGCTGCAGGCGAGAGCGTGCGGGGGTGCCCTGACCGCTCCTGTCCATGTCCTCACCTCGCAGGGATGGATCCTGATCCAGCCGGGAGCACCGGCGGCCTCGTCCTCCCCGCTCCTGCCTGGGAGCTGCTGCTGGACACATCCTCAGGGCTCTGCGCGTCCGGAGGTGGGGAATCCACCCAAGGCAGGATTTGCTCCATGGAGAGCCCCCTCCCAATGGAGGGCCTGGGAGCGCCGCGCTCCAGCTCTGCTGAGGACACGACTCCAGATGATGCCAACGCTGCTGTCTCCCAGCTTGGACACTGGGAAGTGTTTCTGGGGCTGGGGGCTGGCTTCCATGGTGCTACCTGTGGCCTCCTGCTGCTGAGCGGGCTCATCCCTCGCCTGTGCAGTGTCTGGGCTGAAGCCCAGGGAGGATTAAACCAGGCTGTGTGAGCTTTGGCCCCATGTGATGTCCAATGGGGTCACCTTGGTGCTCCCCTGGCTGGGAACTGCTTTGGGAATGAAATCTGTAATGGGGAAAGGAAGGGAGAAGGAGGCTGGAGCTGTCCCTGGGGACGAGGGTGGCAGCTCCGCAGAGCGGGGCTCTCCCATGGGAACGCTGATCGAAACGATCTCCGTCATCGGCGCTAGGCTTGGCCTTGGGACTGGAAAGCTGACATCAGGCTGAGCACCGGGATGTGCAGCCCAGTCCTGCTGGGCTCCGGCATCTGTCACCTTCGTGGCCAGCTCTGGAGGAGGGCGTTTGCTTTCCAAGGCTTGTTTGGTGCTGGACAGCCCCACAGCAGGGAGATGTGTGGCTGGAAACAGGGGTTTCTGGGCTGGAGGAGCAGCTTCCTTAAAGACACTGCAGCAAGGCATGGTCTGGGTGAGCTGTGAAGCTGTGAGCTCCCCACCCGGCTCCTGGAGATGCTGGGGTTCACCCCTCTTCTCCCCACAGCTTGATAGGAAGGCGATGGAGCAGCAGGGGAAAGCCTCAGTAGCCAAGACCTGAAGTGGGATGCCCGAGACCACCAAATGTGATTAATGAGAACATCATTCGGGGCAGGTCAAACAGCTCAGCAGGGACCTCCTGAAGGAAAACCAGCTCCGGGTGACATGGGACTTGGAGATCTGCATGGGTCTAATGGAAAACAGGGAGGAGATGTCCACGTGCATGGTCTGCAAACCATAGGGACCCCACCAGCGCAGGCACAGGACATGTCTGTGCCCTGCTTGTCCCCTGGTCACAGGCAGCCTCAAAGCTATGGGAGGAGCTGGGTAGAGTAAGGAGCCACAGCTGCCTGTGGTACCTGTGGCCCAGAAAGGGTTCCAGCATCCACTGGGATGCAGATGAGGAGCTCAGAGCAGCCACAGGAGGGGCAGGATGTGTAGGCAGAGCCCAGGGCTTTGGGACACCATGGTGGTAATGGGTTGCTCTTTCCACATGAGATCTATAACAGGTCGATGAGGAGGAGCGGGAGCTCCAGTTGGAAGCTCCAGGGGTTTGGTTTAAAACCATCTAACTCGAAACCTATGACCACAGCCCGGAGCCCTGCTGCAGCAGTGATGAAGTTCCAAGCAACTCGGTTTTGCTATGGTTTCTCAACAAAGCCAAAACGGTTTGGACCGTGTGGACGTCGCTCCCATTGCTTTCCACTGGAAGGTTCCCTCCAGCCTGTGCTGGTGGAACAAGGCTGGGAACACGGAATGGAGCCGCAGAGCCAGGGACTGCCCCAGCTCTGCAGGCAGCACAGAGAGAGGCAGGAGCAGGGAGCCAGGGATGAGGGGCTCGAGATCCATGGGACCAGCACTGATTCACCCACAGCACCCTGGCCATGAGGTCCCCGGGCGCCACATCAGCCCCTGTCCCCCGCGGGTGCTGTGCCCCGCAGGATGTGCCCCAGCAGCCAGGTCACTGCTTTGGCCAGGCCCTGCTCCAGCCTCTCCTGCTCCATGGTGCTGAATGGAGCCGGACACCGGCACTGCACCCTCCAGCCGCTCAATGCTCATTGCAGCAGGGTCATCTCCTGGGGGGGAGGAGGATGGGGGGCTCAGAGGCAAGGGGACAGTGCTGGGAATGGCGCTGCAGGGAGGGAGCAGCTCCTCGTGTTTTCCAGGCGGATTTGAGTGTTTGCTCCAAGAAACATGATGTTGGAAGAGGTTTTGCTGGGCTGCGCCCAGCTCCCAGGCTCCCGCCAGGCCTGGCAGAGCGGCTCAGCCGATGGTTTCCATGTCCTTCACTGCAGCCAAGCCGACATCAGCCCTTGGGGAAGCAGAGAGAAGGAGGGGAGAGGGAAAAGGGGGAGAGGAAAGGGAGCAGAGGCTTGTCTGGGGGGGAGGAATGGGGGCACAAGGAGCCATGCATTGAGGTGGGGACAGGAGCGATCTCCTTCCACCCAGGGCCACTCACATTGGAGTGCAAAGCGCTGATGCAGGATTGGACCCTGTTGTGTCCCCTTGGGAGAGGAGAAAACCCAATGTTGGTGTGAAAGAGACCCCCCCCAACTTTATCCTGGGGTCTCTCATTGCGTGGGGAATGAGGGAATGGTCCCAGCTGGGGGCTGCGGTGCTCGTGGGTGCTCTGCAGCCTGGGGATGGCTGGGAACAGCCGGGATGGAGAGATAGGAACAGCAGGGATGGAGAGATGGGGACAGCCGGGATGGAGAGATGGGGACAGCCGGGATGGAGAGATAGGAACAGCAGGGATGGAGAGATGGGGACAGCCGGGATGGAGAGATAGGAACAGCAGGGATGGAGGGATGGGGACAGCCGGGATGGAGGGATGGGGACAGCCGGGATGGAGGGATGGGGACAGCAGGGATGGAGGGAAGGGACTGGGAATGGTTCTGGTGCCTGCAAGGGTATGGCAGAGCCAAAACCCAGAGGTCAAGGGGTTAAAGGTCAGAAGGTAATGAGGGTAAAGGTTAAAAGGTAATGGGTAAAAGGCCAAAAATGTCAGTGTCAATAGGTCACAAGGTCAAAGGTGACAAAGATCAAAAGGTCACAGGGCGCAAAGGTCAAGAGGTGATGGGAGTGAATGGTTGTGAGGTCAAGGACTGAAAGGTCACCGGGGTCAGAGGTCTAAAGGGTCACAGGCACAAGACAGAAAGGTCAAAGGTAAAAAGGGTCAATGGCAAAAAAGCTCATGGGTCAAAGGTCCCTGGGTCAAGAGGGTCACTAGGGGCAAAGGTCAAACTGACACATGGTCAAAGAGCAAAGGTCACAGGGTCAGAGGTCAAGGGCTATAAGTGCAAACTTTTTTGGTGTCAGAGATTCCATGGGGTCAGAGACCAAAGGTCGATGCTCACGGGGCCCTTACACCTGATCCTATCCTAATGGCTTCTGATCCCTGTTCCCAGGGCACAGCTCACGCACGTGGAGCTGCGGGCACCCCACAGCCCGCGCCGCCCCAGCCCGATTGCCCAGCGCCGTGCCCAGGCTGTCATGAACCCCACCTGGGGAAGGCGGCTGCAGCCCTCAGCTACGGAACAGCAACAGAACCCCAGCAATGAGGGGGGCCACGCACCAGGACACCCCGCACAGGCACAGCGGGGCTGCCCCTGCGGGCCCCGGGTGATGGAGCCTCTCACCCGCCCTGGCCACACACTTGGCTTGAGCAGCAGCAGCTCCACGCCATGAGCCGTGGCCAGCACCACATCAGCACAGCACCGCATCAGCGCAGCACCACATCAGCAGAGCACCGCATCAGCAGAGCACCACATCAGCAGAGCACCACATCAGCGCAGCACCACATCAGCGCAGCACCACATCAGCAGAGCACCACATCAGCGCAGCACCACATCAGCGCAGCACCTCCTGCCTCCTGACAGCCCCCGCTCCAGCACCGCCATGCCCACGCTGTGCTGCGTCCCGTGCAGACTGGGGCTGCCCAGGCCGGCCGCCTGCACCGCGGGGGTCAGCGGGGCTGGGCACGGGGCATCATCGCACCAGCACCCTGCACCCTGCCCCTCACAGCACCGATACCCCTCGGCTTCCACTGCTTCAGCCCCAAGCTCCCATCGGCTGGCTGGGTCCCCTCTCCTGATACCCCATTGCTCCCTTTACCCCTCTCCCCTCATCCCAATCCCCTGATCCCAATCCCCTCATCCCGATCCCTTCATCTGGATCCCCTGATCCAGCTCTCCTCATCCCAATCCCTTCATCCCGATCCCCTCATCCCGCTCTCCTCATCCCAATCCCTTCATCCCGATCCCCTCATCCCGCTCTCCTCATCCCAATCCCTTCATCCCGATCCCC
>WYDI02026743.1:0-21091 GCA_009867235.2 Psittacus erithacus | reverse complement strand
GAAAAGGAAAAGGAAAAGGAAAAGGAAAAGGAAAAGGAAAAGGAAAAGGAAAAGGAAAAGGAAAAGGAAAAGGAAACCCAAAAAGTAGTGGTAGTCTCAAGGACACAATGTACAATGTCATAGCAAAGGTGGATGGCTTTGCTCCATGGAAATACCTAGACTGCTCTGATGAAGATGGATATACTATTATCTTATGAACCTCTATAGATTATGTATAGCACGAAATTAGCAGGAAAGCCAGTTTCTTGCCAAGCATAATCACAAGTAAAGCTTTTTCTCTTCAGATGTGAAGGGTAGGCAAAAAAAGCCAGAACAGCAGGAGCCAGCTGTGGATCATGAAAAATTCCAGTTCTTTTACAAAGGCTTAAAAAACTGTTTGTAGTTCTAAAGGTAGGGATGGCAAGCCACTTCTCAGCAGTGAAAGTCAAATACAGTTGACTGATGAAAGGAAAATCTTGGCATGAGCATTGCAGCAGTTTATTAAACAGTCTGTCATCTTTGATGAAGTGCTATAGGAAGCCTCAAGGCAGCAACTAGCAACCCTAGCAAATTTTCACACTCAGAGACATCACCAGCTTAGAAAAAAGGCACCATGGGCGCTCCTATAAAGTGATATGTGGATGGTGGTCAGTAGATGGTCACATTACTGGCTCAAGTAAGGATCAGTTCTCGGGGAGTTCAATGATGCAAATGATATCCCCTCTTCACAAACCAGAGAAGTGACCATCCATGCCTTTATAAACCACCCTATTTCATTGTGCTCAGCCTCTGCAAAAATTCTTGTGAGAAAAATAGGCAGATGCCCAGTGAGGGAGCTTGCTGGAAAACTGTTTCTGAAGGGTAATTGAGCTTTTAATGTGATTGAGACCTGACTTTTGCAATACCTGTTCACAGCTCGGTAAAGTCAGGTGAAGTGCGCAGCAAAATAAAGACCTGTGCATGGTCTGTGGCAGATAAAAGCCTTTGTGGCTGTAAGTTATGAATGTCTTTGGAAGTCTTTGCGAAAGTCCTGAGGTCCAGACAGTTTTATGAAGGCTGTTTGCTAGCCTCATGGCCTAAAAATGAGTGTTCCTGATTGCAGCAGATTACCACAGCATTTCACTGTCAGTGGCACCAACTAAGGCTGCATTTATTGCTTCCCTTTTATCATAGCTTCTGCAGCTATGTGTTTTTATGCAGCCACAATGGAGCATCTGCATTCAACTACCAGGTTGTGTTTTCACTGTGCAGAGAACCAATGCAAAATCAACAGCTGTAGAGGCAGCATCTTAACTGATAACTGTGCATTGTTCACCCTCACATATTGGACTGCATGACATGTTACAGGGTAATAAGATCCAAATGCTAGTAAGCTCAAAATGAATATCAAGAAAATACACCTTTCCTTACTGGAAAGCATGTTGACTCAATTGAAAGTGGTGACAAGACAGTAGCCAGCTCCTGCTACTCAGCAGCATGCTGCCCCAAAACACTGCAACTGATGGTGAAGTCACATAGAAGACTGCAGAAGCCAGCACAGCTTTGGGAGAGATTAAAGCAGTGTATCTGGAATGAAAAAGATCATACAGCTACAAATAAAGTAAATGCATGCTATGCAAGCATCATCACTAATCTTCTCTGTGAAAAAATTGCCATCACTCTATGTACAGTGATATATATATTTGCCTTCACAATCATATACATGCTTTCTCATGTCATTACTGTTAACAGTTCCTGGACACTGAGTTCTTGGGGTATGAGGACTCAAAGCTTTCAAAGCTTGGTCTGGGCATCTGATACATGTGTTGAGCAAAAGATTTTCTGAGGCTTTTTTATATGACCAAGTAAAGCAGGTTTCAGGTCTGAAAATCAAGGTAAAAGGTTATGCTCATCAGTCATATGGAACTTCCCCTACAACATGGAAAAGTACAGGTGGAGGCTATCTGCTAGGGCCATATTAATGTTGTCTGAGCACGTGAGCAAAACCAGTTTATAATACACAGTGCAAGAGGTAGCAGAGGACCAGAATAGACATGGTGCGACCCATAGTGTGGAGCCAATAACAGAATGCATGTTAAGATGACTACACTGAAAAATTAGATGAAATTTATCAACAAAAAGCCACAATATTTTCATTTTAATAATCTGAGTCAGTGGGAGACACCGTGATTCCCCAATACCAAAAGTAGAAGCAGAGCAAATCCTGCTGTTCCAGAACTCATTCAATTTCATGAAAAATTCATAGACTCTGAAAACCACTGAAATTGAAAACTGAGTTTTTCTATGAGAAGGAAAGTTATAAACATGTAAAGAAAGAAGCTTTGATATATCTCTTCTACCAAAGGTTTTGTTCCCTGGAGTATTATCTTCATAGTATCCTCTGCTGTTCAAGTAGATGTAGTAAGAGACTTCCATTGTTTAAACGAAAATCAAATATAGCCATTAAATCTGAGTCAAATAAGTCAGCAAAAGGACTCCAATATATGGAGTTCAGTCTTGTACGTACTGAAAACAGTGCAAGCAAAATGACACTTGGTAGATAATTTTTGAACCACATTAAGAGCAGTGAAAATGCCACCAGCATTCTGAAAATTAAATATGGAAATGGACACAGGTCCTTGCAATCAAAACACTTCCCTCCTGTCATTTCATATATGAAGCTTGTTTCAGGTATCTCAGAGTAACCTACTCTTGTCATAGACAGCTATCATCTCAGTTAAAACCGCAGACTTGAATGTGAGCCCATTCAACAAAGGGTTATATTGTTTTCACTCTCATTTGAGATCATGTTAACTATCACAAGAGATTCTGATTTTTTTTTATTTGTTTCACTTTCAATGAGTATAATTTAAATATGGCAAAAATCTATAGTTCCCTAAGGGCTTGGCCACTGGAGGAAGTCTCAGTAAACATGCTTTACTCTTGAAGGCAAAACTGAGATAATGGATTTCTCAGCTATATTTAGTCAGCACTGCCTATGCTGTCTGCAGAAAACAGGGGCTTCTGCTACTCCTCCCTACCAATTATTCAGTTAATGAATATTTGACATGTTCCTTTGTTATTCACTAATATTATGTTTGACACTAAAAGAAGTTTATAGCAGCCTCTACAGTAAAGAGGACTCAATGTCCATTGTGTTTTCCTTGCTACCTGTGTTCATTTTAACTCTCTTTTTTCCTGTTCATCTAATGTGAAATGCGAGCTCATATTACCTACACATGCAGAAAAGAAACCTGCTTAGACCACACATTTGAATACTTTATGGGATTTTCTTTGCCCTCCCTTGCTTTCTATTGCCTGTTCTCTTAATAAGAGACAGAGAACATAGGCTCTATGAAGCCTTGGCCTTTACAACTTTTCCCAAAGTAGAAATGATGAGAGGAAACCTAGGGGAACATTGAAGTTACAAGAATATGGGGTATAAGATTAAAGGATTCTTTCATTCTCTCTCATGTGTCTAGGCACTGATGCACTTCCAGGCCAGTAGAAAGATTATTTGGATTGAATAAGTATAAAGGATGAGCCACTGGTCAGTGCCTGAAAAAAATCTGTCTCAATAAGGAACAGTAAAAACATGAAGGGAATTCTCAAAGAAAACCTAACACTCCAGAATACACATTTGACTTATACCAGCAGTTATCTGTTGTGGCAGCCATAGCAAGTTAAATGTGGAAGAAAAGGTTTAACAGCTGAAAAAAATGGCAAAAATATTGCTGAAAGACTGTAACAGATGGGAGGAAGAAAGAAGCACTATGAATACAGAAGGAGAAAAGAAGCAGATGAAGAGGAGAAGGAGGAGGAAAAGGAATGAGAAGCAAATCTGAGATGAAATATAAGTAAATTTGTAAATTTGGTAAATATAAGTAAATTTGATGTAAACACACAAACTGCTGTGCAAGGAGAATCAGAACTGTCTCCTCCAGCCCCAGTGAAAAACCAGAACTATATACTCTGAATATGGGAGACTTGCAAATATCTGATAGAGGATATTTCATTAATGTGGTATTTCCAAATCTTCACATCAAAGCACTGAATAAGCCTGATAGATAAAATGAGATGTTTGTACACAGTCTGCAATCAACAAATAAAGAATCTTAATCTAAAAACTTTTGTCTGTTAACAGCAAACATCTCTAGTATATCAGAGCTACATTCCTGTGACTGAAAACACAGTTTACTCTAGAATAAGTGAACAAATAACCCCAAAAGTACCATTAATTTAGTCATTAAGCTATAAAGGCAGTTCCCCAAAAGACTAACATACTGCAAAAACCAGAGTTTTCTACAGTATCAAAATTGAAGTAGATTCTGAGCTGGGCAACAAGCATCTACAGTGTTGTTTGCACAAGATTTCACAACATTTCTCCATGTGAGGTCAAAACACATTCACCCTGAAATGCCTATTTTAATGAAGGTCATTCTGCCAGAGGCCATTCCACCTTTGAAATAATTTTCTATTGATGATTAAGAAGTGCAATTCACAGTGCCACTTGACTCCCATTACGTATATACAAGACTGCAATGTCAATCTGTACAACTAAGTGCAGTATAATTGTTGATATTAGTTTAGTTTTAATATCTCCTCAAAACCTCCATAGCACGTACTCTGGAGTATGCTGATCAAATTTTCTCAAAGCAATTGCCATTAGAGTACTGTTATATCAAAATTTTAAAAAGCAAGTTATCAATTGAGGCAAAAAATGTGCTTTGAAAACAGTGAAGAAAGCCCTTTGACTGTGTTAAGGTATCACATTTTGACATTTTCAGCATAAGAAAGTAGGAACAGGAGTTTGCTGAGAAAGTAGGAACAGGAGTTTGCTAAGCAGAAAAAGTGTTAAATAAACGTGTACAGTTCCAGAATCTCTATTTTGATAATTTCAAAGTTCTGTTTCCAGTAGCTATTATTTATACCAGATTTCTGCAGTGGAGAAACTAGCTCACAGGGAAATTGAACTATTTTGATAAGGACATTGAAAACAGCATAATCTTGACCCATCCATCTTTAAAAAGATTTTTTAAGAAAATAGCAAATCGCTAGCTGTGGTCTGTCATGTGCTTATTCAATTTTTAGACAGGGTAGAATTAACTCTAGTTTATATGCATTACCATCTTCAAGCCACAGCATTATTGGTTCACCTTCCTGGACTATAGTGACAAATGTCATGTTTGACTTAGGATGCCTGTTTGAGTTCAGCAAGAAATTTCTGGTTAGAATGCCACCTAGTCAGTTGAAATTCTGCCAGTTCAGTGGCACAACTTGCCTTGGAAGGAAGAATAGTTTTGTTAGTAAACAACCTATTAGGAGAAACAGTAAGGTCCTGAAGTGAGCTTTCAGGAAAGACAGCTCTTATTTCAAGGCATGTAGTAGCTGTGCTGCCAATAAACCCAAATGCCAACATATAACTCAGACTGGATTGTAATCCAGGGTTTGTGAGCAGTGTTAAGGAACAGAGTAAAGACTCAGGCAATTGGTAGTGTGTCAGTAGGTAGAATGGGTATTTAAAAAAAAGGGTGAGAGGAAGAAAAACAACTGTCCAAAGTGTGTAGGTTAGATGGGTCATCTTTCCTTTTGTCCTCTAGTTCCTTTTAGTTTTTTTCCTGCTGAATTCTTACTGCTATAGCTCATGACTATATCAAATTATGAATGGGCTGTTCAATTTATGCCATGTGGTAAGACAATATCAGGCTTATAGTGGACACGAGAGTATGAACAAATTAATGACACTGTCAGATTAAACTTTCAATTAGCAACAAGGTCTTGTACAAAGGAATCATATGCCCTTGTGAGTGCAATACTGTTCAAATTATAGCTCACAATAAACAAAAAGTATCAAGGCTGTGCTGAAGTGTCATTGACAAGATATTGATATAGCTTGATAATGAGGAGAAACAGAACAATAAACAAATATATTTTCTACTAAAATGAAGGACTGAAATAACTGGTCAGTTTCTAGTGCTAAGTTAACCTCGCACTTGGGAGATTTATTTGCAACTGAATTTCCTGATTTGTCTTGAAGATGTAATAAGGGTTGCAGGCAAATAATTGTTAAGAAACATAAAAGCTGAGACCACTACCTGTGCAACACAGAGTTCAGAACTTATTCTGTGGCTTAGGGACTCTCTTTTCTCATTCTATGCAGAACAGAAGACTGAACACTTTTTAAAAAAAGTTCAGTAAAAGTTCATTTTCCCCAACAGTGACTTTCTTTTGATGTCACC
Organism: Psittacus erithacus; assembly: GCA_009867235.2. NCBI lineage: Eukaryota > Metazoa > Chordata > Aves > Psittaciformes > Psittacidae > Psittacus > Psittacus erithacus. The sequence continues at coordinate 14,894 of WYDI02026743.1, read as the reverse complement.
AAGAAAAGAAGCTGACAGAAAAGCATAAGTACTACTTAAGTTTAAGAAGCAGCAAGGGAGGTTACCACTTTATGTCAAGTGTCTATCAATTCTTCTTTGCATTTCAAAGGTAGGCAGATGCATCTGCATCTTGTCTGGGGTATATTCATCTTCACTGACGTATAAATAATAGTGAATGGATAATGTCATTGTATCATTGTGATTGAAAGTGACATGAAATCTATGAAGCAGTAAATGTAAGTTAAGAACATCAGGTATGTACACATTACTGAAATGTTTGGATATATGATGGGAGGAAAGCATAAAATAACTACTAATATCAGCATTCATTTGAGAGGGAGCTAAACTGAGTTTGCAGATGGAAACCCCTGCAATATGCATACATTTTATACTAGAACATTATGAATTAAAAAGAAAAAAGACATAGTAAAATTGCTCCTCAGCCACCTGAATGTAATAGTTAGTACAGGGTAAAGCTCCCTGGATTATAATCTACTTGATAGACTGGTAGTCAGGCCCTCTCTCAACATACATCGTACCTTCTACTTTGAAGAAATTTTACCTAGAACTGATGTTTCCTGTGTTGTGGGTAGATATTCAAACCTAATAATCACATGGTGGAGTATGTAGGCACTTAATACGGACACATGTGAGCTTTATATACACAGACCACCTGCACAGATGGGTTACAAAACTAAGTCAATTAAGGAACAAGGCGACGGTCTTGATTGCTGGCTGGAACCAAGCTGGGCATGGTTTCTTACAGCATCCAAAACAAACATCTGTGCATGGAGAGCTGAATCCTACTATAGCCATCTCCTGTTATTTTCAGTAGGATTTAGATAGAGTCTGAGTCTAGAGAGCTATTATGCTGACCTGACATAGGCATCTAGTATATAGGTATCTACTTTAGGATGAGCTGAATACCTCTTCAGACTGTTGACAGCACTGAGTAAATCTTTATCTACTAGTTATGAGCTAGTTCATGTAGGTACACTTACATGGAGACAGGTTGTATATAAGCGTGTTTATCTGGACCTCAATCCTGCCTTTGATAATTTATGTAAATTGTTTACATTTGTGATTTACAAATGTGTTTACAATGTGATTACATTGTAAACAATTTACATGACAATTTAATATATACTATATATGTATATACAAATACACACAATTTAATATACACAAGTTAACAAGTACTTTAGTGTTACAGCGAGAACAGACAATGTTGTTTTTCTTTAGGAAAATGTGGTTTTCTTTAATATGGATACTGTTTGAAATGGTCTGTAACATAAAGGACATCACTAAATATAAAACTAAGAGGTGTTATGGAAAAAAAAGCTGGTGACTAATCTCATTGTTTCTGTTTCAGTTGCCACCCACTAACATTTATGAGGCGAAAAAAAATGTGTCAGTCTAAATGTCTGTCCAAAACTCCATTACCCAAATCTTTGTTTACCTCCTTAAACATTCAATTAACTTTTAAGACTTTTCCAAATAAAAATGTTATAGAAAAGGTGAGATTTAAAGATGGAAAATACTCACTCCCATTGTGTTAAGGCTTTAAGGAGTTGTGCTCTTGCTTCAACCTCAGATAATAACAAACTGATTGCTTTTTCTCTTCTCAATTCAAAACTCTTTTGACATCAGCTGTAACCAGCTCAAGCCGTGGCTAATGCTTAGATTTAGGTGCAAGGAAACAACACTGGTACAAATCTCCACCTCCACCGGCCTCCTCTGCCTATCAGGTTTAAAAAAAGACACACAATAGTTGCATTTCAAAGCTCTTAAACAACTAAAGCAATTGCCTGCAAAGAGCTATTGTGATTTCCTTGGAAGAAACCTACGGACAGGAATATGATCAACTTAGTTTTTCCTTGATAAAATGATTAACGTTAGAGGTGTGTCATGATTTAACCCCAGACTGCAACTAAGCCCCACACAGCCATTCTCTCACTCCCCTCAGTGGGATGGGGAAGAGAATCAAAAGTATGAAAGTGAGAAGAAAAGTTGATATAAACACAGTTTAACAGGCAAAGCAAAAGCCACACAGGCAAGCAAAGCAGAACAAGGAATTCATTCACCACTTTACATGGGCAGGCAGGTGTTCAGCCATCTCCAGGACAGCAGGGCTCCATCACACATAACAGTGACTTGGGAAGACAAGCACCATCGCTCCGAGCGATCCCCTTCCTTCTTCCCCTGGATTTATATGCTGAGCATGACACCATACACTATGGATCCCTTGGGTCAGTTGGGGTCAGCTGTCCTGGCTGCGTTTCCCTCCCAGTTTTTCATGCACCTGGTAGGGTGGTATGAGAAGCATAAAAGGCCTCAACTTTGCTCAGCAGTAACTAAAGCATCCCTGAATTACCAACACTGGTTTTAGTAAAAATCCAAAATTTCTACTAAAAAAGCCCAGCCTCATAATAGCTACTATGAAGAAAATGAACTCTATGGTGATACCACAAAATGGTGATAAGATAGTTTCAACTCTCCTGCCATAGGCAGGGACAGCTTCCACTAGACCAGGTTGCTCAAAGCCCTGTCCAACCTGGCCTTGAACACTGCTGAGGATGGGGCAGCCGCAACTCCTTGGGGCAACCTGTGCCAGTGCTTCACCACCTTCATAGTGAAGAATTTCCTCCTAATATCTAATCTAAATCTCCCCTCTGTCAGTTTAATATCATTCCCTTTTCCTGTCACTACATGCCCTTGTAAAATGTCCCTCTCCGGCTTTCTTGTAGGCCCCCTTAAGGTACTGGAAGGTTGCTCTAAGACTTCTCCAAGCTGAACAAGCCCAACTCAGCCCATCTTCATAGGACAGGTGAATAATCTTCACCACTACAAGGAGCTCATTATTCTCCAGTTGGATGCTATAGCATGAGCATTGCCACTTTGGACCATGCCCCCCTGAGTTCTTCAGTTTAAAGCCCGTCTCAAAAAGTTGGCCAGCCTGCTGCCAAAGACCTCCTTTCCTCTTCTAAACAGGTGGATCCCATCCCTCCCTAAGCTACAATCATCAAAGAATGTCCTGCTGTCACAAAAACCAAAATCCTCACAACAGCACCAGTCACAAAGCCAGAAGTTGATTTGCACTATTTCTGGTGGCACCCTTTCCTCAGACACGTAAAAGGGAAGACAAAATAACTTGGACACCAATATTTTTCACTTGGATGCCCAGAGCTTTGTAGTCTTCCTTGATTCTGCCCAGGTTCTGGTTTGTGGTGTTATTTGTGCGCACATTAAAGAGTAGCTGTGGACAGTAGACTGTGCCCTTGACAAGCTGTGGCACCAGCATACTGGACCTTAGCTCTCAGAAGGCAGCATACCTCTACTGACTCCCTGTCAGGCCAGTAGATGGGCATCTTAGCAGAGAGTCACCCACTATGTACACTGATCATTTCTTTTTATGCTATCCGCTGTGTGATGCTGGTACAGTTTCTCTTTACAGACCTTCCTCATGGGTGTCTATAGCTGTTAAAACTTCATGGCTGGTTTTGGTTGTAATACTGAAGGGTGTAGAAAAAAAAGAGTTCCTCTTTGGTGGGTCATCAGAGTCCAGGGTGCCTCATTCTCCGCAGCGTTCACTGCAGATGCATGGTTCCGAAACCACTTTGTCTATCTCCATCTTAGGTCCTCTAATACTGTGCAGCCTTTTAACTGTTTCCTGCAACTCAGCCACCTGACATAGCAGATCATCAACCTGTGCACACCTTATGCAGGTACTTAACCTTTTCTCCAGGAAAAGGGTCTTGGCACTTTTTGCAACCTATGATCTGTGCTAAAGTCTTCCTCCTTATCAGTTCCATCTGGGTGGAAGCACCAGATATCCCAGGAGCTTGCTCTGTAAAAACACTGGTTTTAACTCTGAGGTGAGTAAAAACCATTACAGCAGAGACCATTAGCACTTTCCTGGGCTGTGGGCCTACAAGCTGGGTGCAGGACCCTCCCTGCACACCCTCCCATGAAAACCACCCACTTGCACTCCCAATGGCTGTTTAAATTTGCTTTGGTTGCTTTCAAGTCCCATCAGCCCTGGTGCGGCAAAGGCATGAGAGTCTCCTGCCTTTTCAATCATCCCACTATTCAAGGTCAATTCATGACATGACTTTGGAAACACACAGACAGACTATATTTACAATGTATGTTATTTGCAGCAGATGTTGTGACTCATGCCACATGTTGGTATTGAGTCAGACACCACCCCTTTATCAGGGGGCATTTCAGAGAGGGTTCCTTTTGCAGATTTGAAGTCATCCATATACCCTGCGTGCCTAATATGTCATTTGAACTTGCAAAAACAAATTTTCTCTTTTAATATTTACATTCTAAAAGATATTCTTTCTCTTACTTAAAACATGGCGCTCTGGCTAATGAAGTGCTGCCAAACGATCTGCTATGTTGTAAATGGGGCATACAGAGGTGGACAAGATAATTACATTATTTATCAAGTGACTTTTCAATCAAAGTCAAGGAGTCTTACAAAACCATAGGCAAAGTGGAAAAAAGATCTTGGTGTGCTTGAGAAAAACACTTTATAGAGCAGGCTCAATTTGTTGCTCGAGAGAAAATATGAGTACTCCATTGAAATGAACTGAATATTTTTATATTTATATAATTATATATAAACATACAAATCTATTTTTATACATCCATTTCTGTCATTCCAGAACATTTCTATAAAGGTCTGAAGTTAAAAGCGTACGGAACACTGATAATATCAACAAATGTATGTTAACAAAGTGTGGATCCTCACTCATTGCATTCAAACTGAGTTTTATATCTCAGAAGATTTTCTCAATTTCTTCTGACTCATATCTGGGCAAATCTGGGACCAAACTAGTGGAGTCAGTTGTACAGTCACAGACTGGGTGAAAGTAGGGTCTGAATAAGCAGGTAACCAGCATACAGATTAAAAAAAGATTGATAATATACCCCTTAATGTTAAATTGTAATATAGAAGCAAAATTTCCATTTCTGGAGTGGATGGTAATCTGTCACAGCTAGCAATTTCATAAATAAAACTCTGCTTTCAGGGATTTTGCATTCTTTTTCAGCTTTTGAGTGAACTAGAAATATAGATATGTACATACATAAGAGTCCAAACAGGAGAAGAAAACAGTCATTTGGATAAATTAGCAATCTCTTCATAAATATCATTCCCCTTCCCTGCTTGCCATCATTCTCCCTTTTTATTTCCTTTTTCTGACTGTCATCACTGAGTCACTGTAAGTTCCCCAATGGACTGCCACTGACTCTGCTACCAAGCTGCAATTGTTGCTGATAGCAACACCAAATTCAGGCAAGCCAGGTCATGCTGGGACAGTATTGACACGTCCAGAGAAGGTCAGGTTGCCTGCTCCAGCCTGACCACAGTGACGGGCAACCATTCTTGTGTTGGATAAGGAACAATCTTATACAGAAATGGGCAGGTAAGACCAGGTTTTGGAACTTTCAGGTCTCTGTTGTTTCTGCCTGCATATACATAGTATAATTGTAAAACACCTGCTACTCAGGTGAGCTGCTTAAGGAACAAGCTTATCTCCTTCTACAACTCTGGCATCTGCAGAGATGTATAAAGCTCCTAAGACTGCAGATACACTCAGTGCAACATGATACGGTTTTTATACTCAAGCAAAATGTCCTGGTGTATCTATGGCACTATATAAAGCAAAAACAATGACACATGACAAATATTATGGTTATATTAGAGACCTGGCCATCCCCTAAGTTTAGGGAAACATTAAGTAAGGAAACTGTTTATAACTGAAAGGCAAAGTCACGTCCAAAGAAAGGCAGTGAAGCTGGTGAACAGTATAGAGCACAAGTCTTATGAGGATCAGCTGAGGGAACTGGGGTTGTTTAGTCTGGGGAAAAGGAGGATTAGGGGGAACCATATTGTTCTCTACAACTACCTTAAAGGAAGTTGTAGTGAGGTGGTTGTTCTTCTCCCAGGAAACAAGTGATAGGGTAAAAGGAAACAGTCCCAAGTTGTTCCATTTAGGGGAGGATTAGCTTGGACATTAGGAAAAAATTTTTCACTACAAGGGTTGTCAAGCACTGGAACAGGCTGCCCAAGGAAGTGGCTGAGCCACCATTCCTGGAGGTATTTAAAAGACGTGTAGATGTGGTGCTCAGGGACATGATTTAGTGGTGGCTTTGGCTGTGTTAAATTAGTGGTTGGACTCAATGATCTCAAGGGCCTTTTCCAACCTAAATGATTGTATGACTTTGCACATAAAAGCAAAATATCTGGGTTGCTCTCATAGCTGATGAGACATAAGAACTGAATCTATCATATCTGTATCAGAGAATGCAAACCTTCTGGAATCTCACCTTCTGTTGTATATGCCTCAGAATGAGTCATTCACAATTGTTACACTTTGGAATTTGTATTGGACAATCATGTTGCTATAAGATGACTATAAGTCACGCGAGCAATGAAAAGATTTCATGGAAGCAAAAAGCATATTTGTCTTTAAAATTACATCTTGAATTAAAAAAAAATAAAATGTGAGTCCTTAAGCATTATACAGACAGTGGTTAATTTTTGAAAATCTACTAATAATTAAATGTCATGACAGTCCAAAATTCTACTGGACTCTGACATTAATTTCTATACAGGCAAACATTAGGGAGCTTATGTCGAATAATACAGACGCAATTACAAATTCCTTAAGTCTACCTAATTCAGCTAAAAAGTAGCAACTGTTTGCCTTAGAAGAAACAGAGCTCCTGATGATGGAAACTTGTCACAAGGGCACAGCATCCTGCTCTATAAGAGGTTCCATTAATTCAGAATTTTTCTAGGAGCTGAAACTATATTTTCATGCTACTGATGTCATCCCTTTATTAACTGAGAGCCAATAAACCCAGGGATGAAGTAATCAGTAATCACTCTTCTGACAGCATGAAAAAATTCTCACTGTACTTTCTAGATTGATGTCAAGCAATAGGAAAACACATGTCATGGTTTAAACCCAGCCATAAACCAAGTGCCACACAGCAGCTTGCTCAATTCTTTCCCTTCTCTCTCCAAGGCAGGATGCGGAATAGAATCAGAAGAGTGTAAAACCTGTAGGTTGAGATAGGAACAGTAAAATAATTGAAATTAAGTAAAACATAATCATAGAAATAATACCAACAAGAACAATACTGTTAATAACAGGGAACAACAACAACAAAAGATAAATGAGAATTCAGAAAACTCAAGTGATGCTCACCACCCACTGGCCAATACCCAGCCCAACCTGAGCAGTGATTGGCCCCTTCTGTGTGACTCCCCACAGTTTATATACTGGGCATGATGTGCTGTGGTATGGAATATCTCTTTGGCTAGTTTGGGTCAGGTGTCCTGTCTCTGCTTCCTCCCAGCTTCTTGTGCCCCTCCTCCCTGGTAGATCATGAGACTGAAAAGTCCTTGATCAGGGTAAGCACTGCTTAGCAACAACTGAAAACACTGGCGTGTTATCAGAGGTGTTCTTAGACTAAAGCCGAAACACAGTAGTGTACCAGCTACTAGGAAGAAAAATAACTCTATCTCAGCTGAAACCAGGACACCACAGTGCTAATATAATCAGGGATGAGGCAGTATTACCACCAAGCTAATCTAAACCTTTCTTTGCAAACCCTCATTTCCATTCTGTTTCTTTAATCCAAAGAAATAGAGTATAATAATGTTAGAGTGAATTGATATAAAAAACCAAGATGTGGCAAATACTTCCAAGCTTCTTCAGGAACTTTTCACTCTACTTTTACTTCACGTCCACATTATCAAGTGAAAGAAAACGTTGTCATTACCTTTCTTCAGAATGTGAATGAAGTGAGGCATTTTCTTCTCGGTTCTGCTCTTCCTTCCTGCTTGAAGGATTGATTGCCAACTGGACTTTTCCTTAAGTGGCCTACCAGACATTATGAAAACTTTCCTGTATTTTGAATCTACACACATTACATGAAGTCCCTGTTCTAATAACCCTGTGGCTTCTGTTAGATCACTAGTTTACTATAATCATGTCAAGCCACTTCATGCCAAGTGCATGGAGAGTTCATAGGCTTATCATAGGTAAGAGTCAGCAACATCAGAGGTGGTAGTGAAAGGTATAAACAGGACTGTATCCTGCATGGCAGAGGCAGTAATCCTTCCATCCTGCTCAGCCTGAAACAGCTGGTAGGTAAGGACCAACTGAAGAGAGTAATGGGAAACAAAACAGAAATGCGAAAAAGAAAAAGGAGGAAAAATTCCCCATGAAGAAATTTGTATGGCATTGGGATTGTTTAGATGGGAGAAAACTGGGGAGGAAGCACTGCAGCAGTGCTTTACCAAAAAAAATGTCTGTCCCTCTTGGATATGTTGTGAAGAAAATTATATATTTAAATAATTTCCTGGAGGTAAAGATAGTCAGAATCTGAATGAATTGCCTTTCAAGACTGGGAAACAGCTATCAGAAATCACACCTTTCCACAGGAAATGAACAGGATTATAAAATAATCTTCAAAACCCATACTTCCTTTGGCTAACTCTTTGCCCAGTTTGTAATTCTTGAGGTAGTCACTCTTTTCTCCAACTAAATTAATATTTTATCATGCAATATCCGAGCCTTCACACACTATCTATCACGGAATACCAGCTGGGTGAATATATCCCAGTTTACCTTTGGCAGAACCACAAAACTCAGGCCAAGGTATAGTGCAGAGGAGGTCTGCAGCACCAAACACCACAAGTCACTTCTCACTGGTATTACTGGTGACATATCTTGCAAGATGAAGAATACCATCAGCAGTTTGTAAGTAACAAAGGAGAAAGTATTTCTCCCCTTCTCCAGGAGGTGTAATTATTAAGTGATTCTGAATAAACACTAGTAAGTCAAGGTCTGACACTGCAACATAAGATATTCAACCATTAACCAGTTTTCTTCCCATCTGTTTGATTATGCCTGCAGACCTCAGGAACCTGCCACCCCAAAGCCTGCTGTCTACTTTACCAAATTTATCTGAAGGATGAGCAACTGAGGAGACATCCATCAGGTTGAAGCAGTCTGGGTGGGAGGCTGGCTGTCCTTAGACAGGCTATGAATGAAGACGGAGCTAAATTTGGAGGGATAAATACTTCTGATGTGACAAATAATCATGCATGAGGTATGTATTGTTGGCTCTTAACTGAGAATGACACCAACATTCAGTGGGAGTGTTGTGATAGAGATGCACTGAGCCAGGTGCCCGAAAACTCAACCATGTCAGCTAGATTACAGTCAGCATTTCAAAGACAAAGCACCAGTTATTAATCTCTGCATACAGGAGGATTATTGTTACCAGTTCTAGCTCATTTTCAACATTATCAAGGATGTGACAGAGATAGTCATAAGGCAGGAGATAGAGACCAATTACATTTAGCCTTTGTGGAATAATCTTTCATTTAGGATTGTCTGTTGCTGCCATGATGAGTTGCAGTCCTCCTCTTGCCTTAGAATTTGCAAGGTAAGGCTCATTTGCGTTGATGTTCACGCAACAGTAAATGGAGTTCTTCATAGTTTCATACATTTATCAGAAGCCCCAGAGATGTTTAGCAAGGAAAACTAAAAAAGAAAAAAAAATGGAAGAAAACCCCAGAGAATTTGCCCCTTTACTTTGGATTCCTTCAATACCTCAGAGTGCAACACAGCTAAGCATTATTCCATATTCTGAAACACTGCACAGCTAGGCATCAGCACCTTGTGATAACACTCCTAAAGAGCAGTGCCATGAACTGCTGCCTTGTTGGCAGTGCGTGCTTCCAAAAGCCCTTTCACAGAGCCCTGATCCAAGAATTCACTAATGTCCACGTTGATGCCTATTAGAGCATCGTACTGGCCAGGTGCATGCTCTGCATGGTGCAATGCCACACTTCTCGAGGCAAGCATAAGACTGCTATCAGTGTATTATGCCTTATCATCTTTCTTCTTTTCTGTGAGGCTTAGGGAGTTTTAAGAACTTCCTTTTTGCTTGTACAGTATGCAGTTTGGTTCATGCACGTATATCTGGCTACTCTGAACAAATTCTCAGGGTTATTTATGCTTCAGTGTAAGTGGTTTAGTGTGTTCTGCTCAGCTTTTTTTCATCCTTAGAGATTTCTGTTCTACTACTCTAATTCTCTCTCAGCACTTCAGTCTCTTCCTTTGCTTTGATTTACCCTAAAGTGCAGTCTGCACAGTGTGATTCTGTTCAGATTATGTACTAGCATGAGTTCTCAAGAGGGTGGTGAGGCATTGGAACTGGTTGCCCAAAGTGGTAAATGCTCCATCCCTGGCAGCGTTCAAGGCCAGGTTGGACAGAGCCTTGGGTGACATGGTCTAATGTGAGGCGTCCCTGCCCATGGCAGAGGGGTTGGAACTAGATGATCTTAAGGTTCTTTCCAACCCTAACTATTCTGTGATTCTATGATTCTATGATAGTCTGTTAAGAGTCTGTCCCTAATAAGTTCTCCCAAGTCATGATACAGCTGCTTGTATTACCATGCTGTTGCTTTTCTAGGCTTTCTGGAGAAAACATGCTGTCTTTATGAACTATGGTTAGTTCCTTTAAAAAACATTTTTTCCTTTGTAATACTTTGCTTCCTTCTGCTCAAGTAAAAAGGATTTGGCTGGTTTTTTCTGCCTCTTTTCTGAAATGAAATGCAAGCATGAAAATACTAATTCTCTAATAAAGGGTGAGTTTACTTTGCTTGGATAGGATAATGGGACGGTTTCTCTCCAGATACTGAATTTCATTAAAATTTCAGAAATGTAGATTTTACTCTTTTATGATATTTAGCTAATATTCACCATCAGTTCTAAAAATTTGTAGGGGGACAGTTATATCCACACAGAGATCTCATTTCTTTAAGAAACCAGGCTAAGTATGCAGTGGCTGCCCCATGAGAAGAGCTGATGAAAGAGAAGGAAGTTAATAGGGAGAAGAGCACAGCCAGGATATAAAATTGTGTGTGGGATTTTTTTTTTTCACCTTCATTTCCCTTGATCAGTTGAGCTTTGTTCTCACTTATTACAGGCGTGTTATAAATGAGAGGTGATGCCACCTATTCTGCGTTAGGAGCAGTAATCCCAGCACACAAACCCAGTGACTAGCAGATTAAAGCAGGAGACAGACTGCCACAGAAAATTCTGACATTTTGATAACCATTTTCTTCCTCAGAATTATAGCCTTAAAAGAAAGACCTTGGCACTTTTGACCTACTATGCACAAGTTCTCACCAGTGAGACTAAACAAGTTACAGTATCCCTCAGGAGAGTAGGAACTACTTCCCATTGTGGAAAGACCAGGAGTCTCACATCAAACTTGCCTTTCTCTCCTTCCCTGTTACTCAGGGAGCCACTCCTGCCCTACCATTTCCCATATGTCCCATCTCCACTCCTTCCCTCCTTTGGGTACCTATAGAGCCTGCCTGAGTCCCACTGCTTGACAAGACCTGTCATACCCTGGCCAGCACAACATTTTTGGCACACCATTAACACATGCCACAACAAGCAACTTTCTTCACGTTAACTGCCTTCACTCCCCTCTGCTCCTGTTCTTCCTTCCTCTAATTCTTCATCAAAATACCTTCAGGCACCTCAGCCTCTTAACAATCATCTAAAAAAGAGGGAAGCTATGGGTTTGGAAGTGAAAACTGGCAAAATGTAGTTAAGCAGCTGCCAGTGATGTCTGCTTTCTATTCTCCAAGCAGCTGCATCATGCATCGTTGCTCTTCTTCCTCCGTTCCTCTCTTGCTGCCCTATAATCTGCTGTGATCTATTAGGCTGGAAGCTGTAGTTAATGATCCTCATCAAAGCAGAGCTTTGTACTTAAGTGCAAAGAAGAATTCCCTGTGAATACGAAGTGCGTGGCTCTCTTAGGGGTCCCACGTACAGGCAGACATCAAGCCTGCTGCCCTGTTACACAGCAGTACATCTGTAGGTGGCTGTGTAAGTGAGCCTGTATAATAGTTTGGCTTTATTTTTTAAACACCACAGATTTTAGCTCCTTTTTCCCTGTGCTAACAGGTATTCTTTTGCCTCTAAGGCTACCATTAATTTGTAATTTCAATACAGTATTGAGTTCCTTGTTCATCTAATTGGGTTCATCTTGTTTAGCTGTCTTCTCTCTGCTTCTAATAGTAACCTGCTATTTTTAACATTAAAGAAGCCTTTCATACAGCCAAATTACCAACTTTACATAATCTCTAGTTGTCTTTTTCCAGTGTTACCTGTTGCACTTAAATTATGATGGTTCAAGAGAACATATATAATTACATAGAGTATCAGTTATCTCCACAATGTGTTGTTCTAACTGTTGTCTTTGAACTACTCAGATATTGTACTGGGTATTTACCCAAGCCTTTCTGTGTGTTGACAGAATAAAATTGTGATATTGTAGTGTATAAAGCACTACTCCACCAGTGCATCATACTATAAACAGAGATAGTAAACTAAGAAAACTCTAAGAAGGCTATCACCATTCTCTTTTATCATAGGACAAACGAATTAGAGAATTCAGGAGCTACACAGCATTTATGTGTTTAGTTTTGGATTTTGGTTGGCTTTTTTTGCATTAGTTACTTATAGGAAAAAAAAACCCAAACAACTTGGTTTGCATAAGGCTGTAGATAATAACCTTCAGATATCTAAAATTATCCCCACAGCCATTTTCAGTTTCAGTTGGGGTAAACAACTGATAAAGTGGAAAATCAAATTAACTCCTCCACATTCTAATCTTCCCTTTGAGAAAGTAGATGAATCTGCTCAGGATCCAGGGATGGAGTACTCAGGTTGGGAAGATAAAGATTTAGATCTGGGCCTTCCCGCATGCAGATACTCTTCTCAAGGCACTGATGAACTTAATGATAAAGGACAGTTTCCTCTTTGTGTAAGAGGGTTGTTGAATTCCACCATAGAAATGGTCATGATATCATATTTGTTCATGTCTGATCACAGTCGGAGTTAAAAGAAGATGCAAAAAGCACCTAATTTCAGATGATCTCAATCCTTGCAAGCCTGGATATGGTAGCGATGGACATTATGCAAAACTCAGTAGTTCACATACATTTGCTTTCTGAGGAACTGTAGACAGCTGAATGCATGAAGTTACACAATTTCCTCCCAGAGCTGTGATTTACTTAGATCCCATTTTACTCAGCAGCTCCTTTCTTCCACCTCATATAGTTCTGGCTTCTCCACTCCATGAGTAACTGCCTTGTTGAAATGAGGTTAATGAACTGCGTTTTGGTTTTGAAAATTTGTTCTTGCACAACCTATTTCTGCAGTCAACATTACAGCAGCAAAGCATCAAAGAGCTCATATTGCTGGTAACTGGCCATCTCTTCTGGGAAGTCATGGGTATAACTGTAGCGTTAAAATACAAGCCTTAAAGAAAAATTGCTTTACATGTTATGTTTTTGAAAACAGATATTAAGCATGTAATACTCGACCATTAGAACTGATTTCACACTAGGGCTGTAACTTACGTAAACACTAACATTAGAGTCCCAGCTGAGCTGTTGCCCTCTGTTTTGCACTTCGAAGAATAAAAGCCAGCTAATGGCTTCCCATATCTCTTTCTACAGCAATAGACTTTCTGAGTAAGCAGGCTGCTGGAAAATATAAAATCAAGCAGCTGCATACTCAATACCAGCAGCTGCAAAAGCGCCTTACTGAGCCAATTATAATATGCGCCACTTACTTTATGTAGAGTTGCTTGGGAAGGAGATTTGTTAGACAGACAGGCTACAAACAGAAAGAGAAACGTTTTCCTTTCTGGTGCTGTTTTTAAATCCCCTCTCCCATATCCTTTCATGGCTCATTTTTCTTTTTCATGTTAAACAAAGGCAGAAATTCATATGATAATACCCCTGACATAAAATCTATAGAGTTTGCCAAGTCCTCCCTTGTCTAGGAAATCCCTCCCTCTCCTCAAAAGCAGACATATAGTGGAGTTTCATCTTTTTAAACTTGCAAGCATACAGTCTCTCTGTGATGGTGATGGCTGTCCTGCATACAAGGATTTGCCAGGGCCAGCAGACACAATTTACCCAAAGTTGGTGGAGAGGACCTGCATGTCCCACCTGCAAATGACAGGATCACCCTGTTTGCAGCTCAGGGCTCCCAATTGCAGCAGCTCAAGGCTGCAATGAACAGGTCCTACCACTGCTGAAAAGGAACATGAGAAACAGCAGTTTTTTCAGGCCCCATTGCTTTATTGTCCATCAAAGTGCTCCCTGACCAATAGCAACCATGGGAGGACTCTCAAAGACCTGCTAAATACACAGAATCACATATTTCAGATATTTACAATGATCTGGGGATCTGAGCCCTTGAAAATATTTCCCAGTTTTAAGATTTTAGGGAATGTCAAACCTGCTATAGGTGAGTCAGCTTAAATTGTCTTTGACTCAAGAACATAGAATCATAGAGTCGTTAGGGTTGGAAAGGACCTTAAGATTATCTAGTTCCAATCCCCCTGCCATGAGCAGGAACACCTCACACTAAACCATGTCATCCAAGGCTCTGTCCAACCTGGCCCTGAACACCGCCAGGGATGGAGCATTCACAACTTCCCTGGGCAACCCGTTCCAAGTGCCTCACCACCCTTACAGTAAAGAACTTCTTCCTTATATCTAACCTGAACTTCCCCTATTTAAGTTTGAACCCATTGCCCCTTGTCCTATCACTACAGCTCCTAATGAAGAGTCCCTCCCCTGCATCCTTAAAAGCCACCCTCAGATACTGGAAGGCTGCTATGAGGTCACCACTCAGCCTTCCCTTCTCCAGGCTGAACAGCCCCAACTTTCTCAGCCTGTCTTCATAGGGGAGATGCTCCAGTCCCCTGATCATCCTCGTGGCCTCCTCTGGACTTGTTCCAACAGTTCCATGTCCTTTTTATGT
>WYDI02026741.1:21099-43267 GCA_009867235.2 Psittacus erithacus | reverse complement strand
AGTGGCTTAGCAACTTCATTTGCCAGCTCCTTCAGGACCCGCGGATGGATTTCATCAGGTCTCATGGACTTGTGCACTTTCAGGTTCTTAAGATGGTCTCGAACCAGATCCTCTCTTACAGATCTCTCTTAGAGATCCCTACGACCACCAAGAAGTCTCTCCTGACCCAGCAGCTTACAGAACTGGACAGCAGACAAATTGTAAGCAATTGCAGGGCCAGATTTTCTCATCGTAAGATCCAGACTTTCAAACATAATTGTTTCTCCCCCTTTCTTTCCAGCACACTGAGCTGTTTTAAGTAGCCGTCTATTCACTGCTGCTCCTTACTGCTGCTTTGTTTCTAACCTGATTTGTCCATTTTGATTATATTCCTGAACTTACTAAAGTCTTTATCTGCGGTCATACACTGTCTCACTGAAGCTAGCAGAGCATCTCTTGGGCCAAAGGGACCAAGCTAAGGTCTGTGTTGTGTTAGAGAAACTAAAGATTGATTTTCAGAGGTGGATTTTTTGGCAACACTGATGCTTTAGGTTGCTAAAGCCAAGCTTGCATTCAAAGTCTGCTAGGAGCTGGGAGAGGTCTATCTTCCTCCTGGTCTGTTGAAAATCCCACCTGCACTATTGCATCTCCTCGTCTTCTTACTGACAACCTACTACTGGGCTGGCTTGCTGGAGAGGATCTGAATTGAGATAAAATGGAATGACAGTGGCTAGAAAGGAGCACTGTGAGTTAACACAGTTTCTAAAGGTTCTTTCCAGTCTCTGTGTTTAGTTTTGTGTCTAAAACAATAAACACTGTCAGTTGTTTCCATGCATGGCAAGAGAAATCACAGCTCAGGGCCCTGCCCTGGCTCCTGGAACGTGTGGGAGGACCAGAAGCTCAGTTTTCATTTATAAGTTAAAAACCCTAAGCAAACCAACCCACCAAAAAGCCCCTTCTTGCTTCATCAGCAAGTGGTGATGCTAACAGATGCTTGAGAACAAGAATCTGATTCTTCTTAATCTGTAGAAAGCTGGAAACAGCAACTTAATATGAAAATTACAACCTTCCACTTTGTTGTGAAGTCTACAAACATCCAAGAAGGAGTTACAGTGAAGGGTAAGGCCTGCAGCAAGGGTACACAAACAGGAAACTCCATGAAGGTGGAGCTGGAGGCACCAACCTGGGCTGATTCAGCCCTTGCTGCATCTAAGAGCCCAGGACTCATCCCACTGGTTTTACTGTGTTTGATAGGAGCAACTTTTTAATAGTGTGTGATGGAAGTGTTATATTATTTCATGCAGATCTATCACAGTATTTATTTGATTATCCATTTTATCACCCACTTTTTAGTCCATTTCAGCTGATACAAATATAGCACAGGGTTCTTTTGGTTGGTTATTTTTAACTAGAGCTATCCCATCCCTAATGTTTTATGTGTTTCTTTCTGGAGTTGGGAATTCCCTTGTCACTGCTTTGAGATCATGCTGAAGAGCTGCAGCATGAAACTGATTGCACACAGAAAAGAGCAGGATGAAATTTGAACAGGATATAATTGGTACAGAGGATGTTCTATACACAGTTCTAACAACCTGTCCTCTTAGATCATTGAAGGCTGAGCTGTACTTTAGAGGCTTTGTCAGATTCACCAGCAGCCTAGTCTTGAGAGCATTCCATGCTTCGGAGGGTATTTATTTATGAAAAAGCCACCATTAAAAGGTAATGAACTACTGACATGTAAGAGATCTCAGACCTGGTTACTGAAGTGAAGTCACAAGTGAGTTACAGGATGTAGCCACTGCTTTTATTAACCCATTGGCAACAACCAGCTTCCCAACTTGTGACCTCTCCTCAGTCACGTGAGAACTGCCACAAGATGAAGTACAGCTGCAAGAAGTGCTGTACCTTGTGTGTAGCTGTAAATACATTCTCAGCATGAGGTTTTACATGGCCCTTCTTGCTTCAGGTGACTCAATGGAGCCCAAGCCCAAGGAAAGTGTCCTACAGGCAGAGACAGTCCCAGACCTCACTGAGATTTCCATCAGAAATCCATAACGTTGGCATGTTGACTAACACTTGCCAGCAGTGGGGGCAGGCGCCTCAAGTCCATGTTGCTGCTGAACGATCAGATTTGCCTTCCCTGCCCATGGCTACTTGTTCACACCCCTCCTCCTGAGGTGGCTTTTAGCTGGAGCTACCAGTGTGTCAATCAGACCAGGCTGGAAGTGTACTGCTTGTCAGTGTGTGGATTTGTTTGTGGAAGAAGGAAAGCAATGCTCTGAAGAGGGAGCCCATTCTTCTTCCAGTGAAATGGCAGCCTACATTTATCAATTTTTCATAAAGATTTGGTTTGTTTCTTAAACAGAAACACCAGAAGACTGTGATGATCCACAGCTTTTGTGTAAGTGTTCCTAAACTCAGCTGGGGACCCCGAGTATCTCCTGATGTGCTCAGAAAGTGATTTGGAGACCTCACAGCCCAGCTTGCCTACAGCTTGACACAAGGTACAGCTAATTCTGGTATTGTAGCCATGCTGATAGCATTCTTGGCAAAGGAAAGAATTGAGATCATAAGCTACAAATGGATTTGTTTCCCCCTGCCATCCTCGGATTACCAAGTTGCAGAAATTAAGAGTAACAGATAAAGAAGTTCACTCCCACCCCCAGGCTTATAGCCTAATACTTTAAAGGGAGACATGAAAGAGGAACAAGCAGAAAATCAAGTGAAAGCATCTCCACATTAATGAAGTCTTTCCCCAAATTCTTTCCTATTTGCACAGATAAAAGGCACAGGCAGGGTGGCACAAAAAAATCTATGTGTGGGGCATCCCAAACTTAATTGTGACCCTGCTCCTACCCTGGATTTAATTTTCTGTGTAATAAAAACAGAACTCCCAAGCATCCACCTCCAAACATCACCTCATTCTTATAAAAGGAGAAAGAAATCCCTTTGAGTTCAGCTATGCCATACAGAGATACTTGCAAGATGAAACTCGGTTACTCAACAATAGCACAGAGCAGGGCAAAGCATTGGTACTTCAGACTGGGGAAACAATTTGCACAGGTGCAAAGTGCTGGGAAAGGAAATAGCGCATTACGCCTCTTGATTTCATCAGGACACTTACATGTTTAGAATCAATATTCCGGCCAGATATTTCTGCAGCCATTTGGCAGATGTGTAAATTGAGGCCCAGGGTGGGAGCTCTGCTTGTGTTGAATCATGCAATGAGTCAGTGTCAGACTCGGAGCTAGAAGGCAGGAATCCTTGCATCCCATTTCTACTCTCAGATCACTTCTTGCCAGAGCCAGAACAGCATAAGGCATTGCAAAAGCCATTCAGCAGCATGATACATTACCAGTAAGCAAGGGAGGGATGCTCCTTCAGTGCTGGTGTTGGAAGCGCTGGCAGCTTCTTTAATTCATTCCTTACAACTTCATTGCTGAAAGAGAGTTCAAAAGGAGGATCAGGCTACAAGAAAACAACCACAATATTTGATATGACCTGACCTAGCTGGCAGGCTGCTACAGCCCTACATATGTTCCTCCTTAACAAAAGGCACTGGGGTTTCCTCTTTCTTCTCTCTTTATTTGTTTTACGGCAGCCCGGTTAACTTCTCCCTCTGTTATCAGAATTAGAGAGAAGCTTTCCCAGATGTTTATGTTAAAGTGCTTCCTAACAGTGACTGAACACAAAAGCCACCATCTCACATTTCATTGAGCAGGGTCCCATGGACATCTCCATATGCATAAAAAACAAGGTGAAAAGAAGCACAAGTGATGCTTTCAGGTGCAAGAAAGCACCTTCATTTAATGCCCTACAACCTGCTGCAAACAGTAATGATTTGCCTTTTAAGCATCAGAGGTTATTTTTAGCCCCTTGCCTCCCTGACCTGGACTTCACTGATAAAGCTCCAGCTATAATTTGTGTCCTGCTACACAAAGCCCTATGTGGGACCAGGCACAACCACTCCACGAACCTCTGGTGGCTGCACTGGTCATCTGGAGCAGCCTCACTGCACAGAAGAGAGTAGGGATTGCTCGTGAAATAGGAGGCAGATTCTTCCAGATGAAAGGAAGCCATGGGACCGTATCTAACCGCATAAGGAAATGTGTGCGCATGAAAGAAAATCCCTGAAAAGCCTGGGAAGGAAGGCAGTGTTGCTGTTACTTTGAAAGCTGTAGAAATACACAGCCAAGAGTGCCAGACAGGACACTGAGGAGTACCAAAGAATCAATGTTTATTGGCTTACTTCTTAATAACAAGCGTTTTTTTCTGCCTTCATGTATCCTGTTCTTCATGCTGCCAAAAAGTGTGGTTGTTCTGGAGCTGTGGGCAGAGATGCCTCTTATAGAGCTCCAGATTTCCCAGCCTCTGGCTTCTCCTGCAGGGCAGCAGGGCCATTAACCAGGCAGACAGGTAGTTTTGGCATCCCGACCAGCCATACTAACATCTGTGAAAAGCCCAAGGAGTCCTTGGATGTTCCAAGTCACCCTGAGTTTTGCTCTTGTCTCTGGGACAGTCTATATGATGGCTTGTAGAGATGTGATACTGCTTCAGCTGTAAAAATCTTCCTACAGCATCCCCCTATTTGCACATCCTAGAAGCAAATCCCAACGCATCCTAGTAAAAACCTAGGTGGGTTTGACTTAACTGGAGTTTGCAGGTTAATTGCTAGGTTGAGCCATAGGGTAAATCACTGCCGTAAATCCTGGAGCAGGCATTTTGGCTATGTCCACAGGCATTTATTATCGTGGTAGTTCCCTGACAATAAATTAAGTAGTTTTAAACCAGGACCACAGCTTCTAATCAAGGCAAATCTATGAGAGAGGTGCCCAAGTCTCAGTTAGGTTCAAACGGTGCAGAGTGAAGATTTGCAGAGCAGCACTTACAAGAAATGACTGAGGCAATAATTTCTTTGCTGAGCACATAGAAAACCACTCAGCAGCACCTCTTACACTGAGTCAAATGACTTCAGACAAAGAGTGTTTGAACACCCACTCCTGCCTAAATCCCATGGTCATTTGACCACCAGATAGATCTTCCTTTGTAAGTGCAAATGCTCAAAACCTATTCAGGTTTTTTCTTCCATGGCAGGTAAATATCTGCACAAGTCTGAACAAGAAGCTGCTCTGTTCCATGTTATCTGATGATCTGGGTGCTGTGTTCTGTGACTGACAGCCTAGACAACAAGCTGCTGCTGTTTGCAGAGTTTACTGGGTCTGCCCAGGGAAGGCTCCTCTACAGCATGTGCACACTCAGCTCTTACTGATTTTATTGATAGTTTAAAAGAGACTGGGGGAATGAAACACAGAACCCAGCACAATCAGAGCACAAGCAGCAGCCTCTGCCCTCAGGCGGAGATGTTTTTGAAGCTGGCTGCTCATAGAAGGAAGTTGAGATGTTTCCAAATCTTTTCTGGGAAAACACTGAGTAATTTCCAAACACGGACTTTCTGAGTCCAGAAAGCTGACAAAGAGGACAAGACTGGTGGTGGCTAACTATTCTTGAGAGTCTGGGAAAAACCTGCATTAGTAACGGCTCCCATGAAAGAAGAGGGTAACGCCAGTCAGGTCGGTCTTTTCTGTCAGCAAGGACTGAAGCTTGTCTGTGCTGTGATAAAGTCTTGTAAGAATGAGAGAAAAAGACATTCTGAGTGATGCTGTTGAATGGGATTAGCATTTCTGCTCAGTACCTAGAAAATACTGTAAAGGTAGGGCCTCACAACATCTAATTTATTGCAGGTAATCACCTCCAGGAACAAAAACCTGTTTCATGCTATGGCCCATATATTCACACAGTCTCCTGGCAAGCACTGGCTCAGGACAAATGAATTTAGACTCCCCAAAGGCTGTCAAATTAAGGAAAAGGAGGAAAACAATGATTCAGGTTGCATTTGAACTAGTGGCAGCTTTCCTCTTGGTTCCTTCTAAAGCACCAAACCCCTTCATTTTTAAAATGTTTCCAGCAGGATTACAAGTGGGCTTGTACTTGTGAAATATCTCAGTGTGTTTATTTTATTACTGTCTTTACAAAGTGCTTGTTTAATCTGGTCACTTGTGCTGCATTTATTTTCTATTCCAAAGTGATCACCTTCCAGGATATATGGAAGGATGCTTTTGATACAGGTCTATTAATATATAGGGAAAAGGTTCCAAACACGCTTTCTCTGTACCCTCTTGACCACTTTATTTCTACACTATGGTGGAAATTACGATATTTAAAAGACTGAATAACAATGTGAAAACTGAACTGGAAAAGCCATCTGCATGGGTTCCTGAAAGTTGGTGAGATAGCCTGAAATAAGGTTGACTGACTAGAGAACAGACCTTGAAAACAGAACTCCTGAGCACTGGTCTTAGTTCTGGTACTGCCTGTTTAACGAGTCTTGGCCAAATAGTCACCACATGTCAGTATTTCTATCTACACATGGGGGTAAAAGATCCACCTGGGCACTTCCTGAGCTTTTTGTGAAAAACAAGATTTTGGCAAACTGGCTGCAATGATTTTAAGCGAGATTATATATGCAGCTGTTTCAGGAAATCCATAAATTTTCCAGCACATGTAATAACAGTGATCAGGAACAAAACAAACCTGCAGGTTAAAGTTATCGACTCTTCTCAGCATGGTCATTCATTCTGGTGAATGCGAGAGGAAATGGAGAGTCTGAGATTCTCAGATTAAATGGTACCATGCTTAGGATCTTCCCTATTAGGTTGCTGAAAGCAGCCTGGGGTTTGTAACCCTTTCATAAATTCCAACTAGTTAAATGTCACTTGGTTGCACAGAAAGAAAAGTCAGCCTGAAACTATGTCAGATTACCATCAGCCCAAAAGTTGGAATGATTGTGAAATTCTGCTGAACAGGAAACTGGCCATTGCTTTCCATCCTTGTTATTCTCTTAGATGTTGCTGGGGGATACGTGGAGTTCCCTTGAACTGTCTCCTATTGCTTAACTGGAGAAATCAAGCAATGAGAGCTTGTCTGAGGAACTAGCTGCAGTGGTTCAGGTTTTGGCTTTACTTAGGGCGGTTAATTTCCCCTTCCCAAACCAAGGGACAAATGTTCAGTAGATGTTATTTCCAGCTGCCTTGACATAGATGCCGTTTAAGGTTGAAGAGCTGGATTCTGAACACGTAAACCAAAGTTGGCGTGAATTTCCCAAGGATTTTGGTCCATATCAGACTGGATTCTAAATCTGGTATAATTAATCTAGGGGAAAAATCTCAACTATTTTGACAATATGCTATGCCCTCCCTGCCCAAATCAGCCAGGGCACCCTGGTTCCTTTCTCTACATAGGCCTAAAGAGAGTCACACCTGTAGGATTTGTGTTCATCTAAGGAATTGGAATTTGTCCTGCCCATGCTCTGCCAATCAAGTGTGACTCAGCTCCCAGCTAGAAACAAGATTAGCTTGAGCTAATAACCTTTACATCTGTCTGCAGGATACTAGTTTAGGAGCCTCATACATGTGATTCTGTGCCTTTGAAGTCTAATATCAAAAAGCACAGACCCAATCTTCAGTGTCCTGTTTAACCTGAGAATCAGCTGAACAGGGATACTCAATTGTCCTCAATTCAATGGTATGTCCCAGCCTAAATGTAAACCTTTTCCAAGCTTTTCAGATGAAGCATTTGGGGATTTTCTTAAATAACATGAAAGCCCACTCTCCTTTAATGCAGAAGACTTCTTAAGGAGAATAACTTCTATCTTAAACCTCACTCTGCCTATATCTCAATGAATCAGCTAAGGGAGGTGCCCTTTGTACAATCCTGATTGCAAAACACTGTGTTGGACCAGGCCACTTAGAGCAAACATGGAGAAATACTTTTCTTAGTTGATCTAAATGGCTTCAGGAGCTTAGGGTTTTTGATGGGCTTGGTTTTGATACAAAACACACATTAGAAATGCAAAAGGGCTTGGTCAAATTGTTCCCTTAGGTGCCAAATGGATCTGTCAGGGCTATTGTGGCATCTTAGCTCAAGACAAATAAGGTTGACTCAGACTATGTGCTCTCCAGGCTTACTAAACACTGGGCATCATTGTGATGTCTGAGTTAGATAGTACTCCAAGGTGGCAAGAATCAGTGATAAGATACTCATGTATGGTGATATCCTACCAAAGGATTTAGAATATGTGTTTGAAATGGCACATTAGCCCCTTCTGGGGAAAGGAAAGAGGGGTACTATAAGCACAGTCATTATCATGAGGCGTGGGATGATTTCTTTAAAAGTAGCAGTAGGAACTGCTGTCATTGCACATGCATCAGTTCAGAGGTAGAAAACTGACTGATGGAGTTAGTAAGATCAGCTCTGGTTTTTTAACTCCCATGAAGACCAAAAAGCAGACTTGCAACTGCATTCAGGAGTCCTGAACCAGCTCCTTGTGATGCATCAGTGGGGTTTGGAGGTAGCCCCACTCTGGCACCATGGGCAGGTGCCAACCTGCAGCTGAAATTGTGACTATTTGGCATTGGCTGTGCCAGCCCCTGAGGTGCTCAGCAGTGACTCACAGGAAGGCTTCCATGGGGAACAGCAATTCCTCCATCACTACCAACGACCCAGCACTTATGCACTTTTCTGGATCAAGGCCAAAGGGAATCTTGTAGACTCACAGGCTATATAAATCTGATGGTGGCAGTAGGCAGGACAGGTGTGGGAAATGTGCAGTCTGCGTTCCAAGAGTGCAACCCTTAAAAATTAACTGATTTCTTCAAAACCAAAGCAGGAGTTCAAGAGTTCAGCCTTCACACTATGTATGCTGCCATGCACAACATGTTGTCTTTAAATCTCAGCAGCGAGACATTCGTAAATGCAGAGCTTCTCTGTTTCAAAGAGTAACCACTTCTGTTTTAGACAGCATTTCAACATCAACTAACTTCAAACACTGAAGCTAATTTCAGCTCTAAGAGAAGTCAGAGCATTTGTCTCCATCTGCAGTTACTCTTGCTGGCCCCAGGCTCGATTTGCCTCCCACATTTCATACTACTGATAAGAATAACCACAAATCTCAGCAGGCGAAATCCTGACCACAATGACCTTGTGGTGACTTCAGTAGCACCTGGATCTCACCCAGCATGTAAACCCATGTCAGTACACATCAGAGCGGAGCTGCTGTATGCACATCCCTGGAGATGCTGTCTTCTTCTAGACCACAGAGGGTCATGGTAACATTCTTCTACCTTCCTCTGAGAACAGGCTTTAAACTCCACTAATATGGCAGACTGCTTTGCCACCAAAGCCCATTTATAGATTAAGATCCCTGGCAATGTAAGCAAGTTGTTACTATGACACCACTTCTCTGCCTGACTTGGCTGTAAAGATTTCCCCTTCCACTTCAAACCATTGTGATCCACAGGTACGAAGAACCAAGAGCTAACTGTTCTAATGGGGGTGGTGATGACTGACATACTGATGTGGAGGAAACAGCTAACTTCTGTGCTCTCAAAGAAGAATCCTTATTTCTCTGTGGCCTAGAAAAATACACTGCGATAAACTCAACCATTCCTTTTACAAGGAACATCAAACAGCTTTTAGGAGATGAATGCTGTCCACTGGCTGTTTCCACTTCTGGTCTGGAAACAAGATACTTGAAGATAAAATGCTTTTGGTCCTATGACTCCAAGCTATCTGATTCCTTTCTATTCTACATTTCAGACCCTGAATATACACTGTCTGGGTGTGTTTTTGCAATGTCCAAGATATTCTGAGAAACATTTATGTATTGTCCTTCATAACAAAACCATGTTATGGAATGCATGGAAGATGTGGTTTATCACAGGTTTGAATGGCAAAACTTTGCTTGGTCTGGCTCTTCGGGTCTGAGCACTTGGCTGTGCATTGAAAACCAGACCGTAAAGTGAAAAAGCCACATTCAGTCCAGTGCCCCACTAAAAAAGCACTGCTGATAGCTGAGTTATTCCAAATGGGATGAAACTGAAAAATGAAGTAAGACTGGGCTTGTGCTTCTGCTGTCAGATGCATGTCAGGATTTTGCAAGTTGAGTAACGTTTTGAGAAGTGATAAGGCAGAACTTAAACTCCCTTTTAGCATGGGTTACCTTATGTTGTCTTAGATTCCACAATTTGCAATGCATTGTTCCATTTCACTGCTTTGTCCCAATTTTAGCTGGCAAGAAGCCCCAGTCTACCAGAAAGTGGACCTTGCTCTTCTCAGCCTCCTATGGTGCACAGAGTATCATTACAGTCTTCTCTTAATGTATCTCAATGCTGACAGTATTAAGACACCTTTTCAGGCTCACTGCCCATCCACACCTTGTTTTCTTCTCTGAAACAAACTTCAGTGGATATTGTGGTCCTCCAGCTGAACTCATGTTCAGGTCAGCAAAAGTAATATATGGAGTATGTGACATTTTTAGCATTGGGAGTTCTCCTGAGTTTCAGATGAAGAACATCCATGTTTCTCACAAGGTGTATGAAACAGCCATCTGATCTTTGGATGCTACTGAAGCACAACTGATAGATACTGCCAACTTCAATGAAAGTTCCTGGGCATTTCATTAACATCTTCAAGACACGAAGCACAGTCACCTCTTTGAATTTCTTACAGCAAGTCTGAAGATATGGCTCAAGGGATAGTGGAAGCTCAACAAAACCAGTAAGCTAAATTGTGATTTTGAGAACTCTGTCCAAATTCAAGCTGAAATATCAATTAGTGATGGAATTTTAATGTTGCCTCTGGCCGGATTTGTGATATCGCAGTGATTGTAGAGTCACTTCCTTAGGAATTTCCTTCCGAAGACTAGTCTATTTCCTGAACTTTGTGGGCATATAAAGAGATTTGTCGACAACAAAGTCACAAGCAATGCTGTTTGTAAGGCATGCTTTGGTCAAAGGCTGTGTTTTGTGAAGAAATGATTGCAGGAAACGCAATGTCTATGTTAGCAGTGCATTCCTGTTGCTACACAGCTACAACTGAGTCACAGCGCTCACACAGTGGTTCTACCGGATTCATTCCCACACCACACAAAGGCAAAAACTTTTAAGTTCACCTACCTTGAAAAATCTCCCTTCGCCTCCTGTAAAATGAGGAAGAAAAATTAACAACATAGCATTAAAAACAGAAGAAAAATCAAGAAAACGGCTGCTCAAGAGCTTCCATTTGCAGAATTCATTTAGCAGCAATTTCCTGTTGTAATTGATTCCTCATGCACTTTTTGGAACCAGTCTCGAATGTCAAATGCCATGATACACACAGTGAGCTGGGCAGATTAACAAACAAAAGGGTTGTCTAATACAGGGCCAGAGGATTCCTCATTCTGGTAGTGGGTACCCAAGAAGCGGCAGGAAATAATGCCGGTAAATAAGTAATTTTTGGGGTCAATGTGGTTGCTACATTACTAGAAGATCTCTGAAGTGCCAGTGACTTTTCAGCCTTTGAAATTGCAACTCCCCTGACTCTTCTTACAAGTACCCTGGTTATTTTCTAGTATTCGGACTTTCCAAAAGCTGGCAGATTCTGAGGTGATGCCAGACACAGGTTTCTGTAACTCATTGCTGAGTGTTTGGGGGAGTTTTCAGCTCCCTTACTTATATATCTAGATATTTCTATTTATTAGCATCACAGCCTGATGTTAAAGGGCTGGTAACCTACTCCAGCAGCTAGATTAGTACCTGAGTCTTACTGCATGAACACTCAAAATCTGGTGAGTCTTCTCCTCAATAGATGTAATGTGCATTTTGCATTTCCCACAGGCAATATGAATTTCATATGATGCCTGCTAAAGCACCTCATTCGCCATCAGCTACACAGAAAGCACAGTGCAAGTATGTCATTTGTGAGTTTCCACTGCCAAGAGGACAGGGTTTTGCATCCAGGTCTTTTGTCTTTACATCTGCCCATCCACCCACAAAACCCGTTGGCCCACATCCACTGATGATTCAGTCCTGAGGATGGAGTAAAGTTCAGAACTTTGGTGGAACTTTAATTTGTTCTGATAACACAACGACTTGAAATAAGGCTGCAGACTACATCACTTGAGTTCTGACAGTCCTTTACTATCTTCCCATTTCCCTGTGAGTGAACTGAAGGGCAGACAAGCTCTCCTCGGGTTCATGGGAAGGAGTCCTTGATCATATCGTGATTGCAGTTCAATACAGAGCAAAACCCAGAGGATATGCCCTGGCCTGCACAGGGATGAGCATACTGAATTTAAAAACCAATTTTGTTGGGCATATCCTCATCCTTCATTACTTTGATGTACATGCTGCAGTCAGCAGTAGAACAAAATGCAGTATGATCCCTCTTGTTTTGCTTGGATCCTGTCATGAACATGGGTTGTAGTAATTTCTGGATGCAGACAGCAGAGGTGTGGCTTGTTTTGACTGTTTCTATTAAGTTACACATCAAACTACTACAGGAATTCACGTAACATCCTGTGTTTGTGACAAGAAACAACCACAGGGCTACAGTGGCAGATCTGGATCTGGCTGAACTACAGTAAGATGTACACAATTACTGAGTGCTCCAGTTATTCATTAGGATGAGCAGACAAAAGATTCATAACCCCACTGCTGCTTCTCACAATGAGCCTGTTGTTTGGTGTGTATTCCCCCAACAGCCAGTATGTGTTTTCTATAATGTGCTTTTAATTGAGTCCCCCGTCCTGACTCTCTCGCTCCATTTTTGTCACATAAAACAATTTAATGAAGATTCAAATCCCTCCGCATTAATTGCTTCTTTAACATGGAAAGTGCTATAGAAGAGCAAAGCATTGTTATTTATAAGTGCAGCCTGATGAGATGGCTGCACTGCTCACATGGCTCCGCATGGGAGCTGTTTTCCTTCATGGCTGATGGGAAACAAAAGTTAAAATTACACTGTAGGAAAGGGGAACAAGGATCATCTGACAGTTATCTCTGATCTGCTCCCACAGCCATGCTCCCAAAAAGAGAGCTTTCACAAAAAGCACCTCTGCTACCCTGAAAAGATTCCTCTTTGAGAACCACATTTCCCAAAGGCAGGGGGTATTTGCTCTCTGACCCTTTCCCTCTTCCTCAAGAGCGGGACTTTCAAAGGCAATTTTTTTCTTTCTTTCTGGAGAAGTTCTTTGGAAACTCTTTAAGCTGTTCTGCCCGCATTGGAGAATACAGACAGTTATGCAAGTCACTGGTGAAGAACCCTTTGCATATGGATTTCACCTAGTAAAGCACATTCATCACTTAGATGTCCTCTGGCTTACATCATGCCCCAGAGTCTTGGATAACTATGTCAGCTCAAACATGAAATACATTTATGTATGCAAAGCACTGGGCAGTGGAATGTGCTCCATGCATGCAGAGGTTTGGTTTGAGAGACTTGTGTCCTTATTTTGCGCTGGTATGCATGAAGAAAACTGTGTAAAGACATCTTTCCCTGCAGTTGGGGGAATCCTTGGACTTCTTATTTGGGATTTGGCAAATCAAAAGATGCAATGCAACACGAGGAAGCGCAAAGTGAGAGAAGGTGAGTGCCTACCTGCAAGATGTATGCAGCCAGTTCAAACACCACTTCACTGTCAACCTCAATGAGTTCCTTGAAAGATGTAAAAAACAAAAAAGAAAAAGAAGTTGAGTGTGAGCTCCCATAAGAAGGAAGAGCATCTCCACCTGGCTACTCCATGGTGAAGCGTGCAGTGCCAGCTTGCTCTCCTGGCTGGGCTTCAAAGCATTCCCTGCGCTCCTGGAGACCAAAGTGAGGGAGAGCCTGCCCACTCAGATGTGGAGAAAGCCAAATATTCAGTCTAATGGCATGGTAAATGAAGTGCAACTGGATGTGGCATGAAGGGATTCCTGGGGAGGAAGGAGGAGAAGGCAGGTGGAAGGGGGAGGATCAGAGTAATAAAAATTTTCTTGTGTGAAGTAGTGAAGGGTAGTCTGGGGAATACACTTTTTCCCCCCCAAATGCTGCAGGGGAACACAGATTGCCCTTGGCTCACAGAAGCAAGGAAATGAGAACTTTTATCTTCACTGAGTTGTGTCAAAGCCTCCACAGAACTCATCTGGCTCTTGCCCAGGCTAAACTCACAGGAAATAGAGCCATATTCCCTCCTGCAGGATGGGAACTTTGGTTTCAGCCCCTTTATCCCCATGAGCACTGGGACTGGAGGTGCTTTGAGCATGATCTGTGACAGCAAATCTTTTGGTAAATCTTCACTGCTGCATTCTAGAGGGTCCAGCTCCCAGTGAAAGCAATCTTGGAGGGCCAGGTGGAACTGTGAGCATTCTGCTTGGACGACATTGATGGTCTCATCAGATTTTCTGTGTCCTGTGCCTCAGATAGCAGTCACAGAATCAGGGAGTCCAAACACTGCTCTGTCTAAACATGTGGGACGCAAACTTGTCATCAAAGATGCTTGGGACAGGAGGCACAAGCATTAATCTTGTGGCCAAGTGTGTGCCTCTGGGTCTCTGGCCCCTGATTTTGTTAAGTTAGTGGGCTTTTACAGAGATACCGTTTAGGCCTCTATTCTGCAGCCAGAGCTCCAGTGTTGACTCTGATGTACGTGGCCATGTAAACTGGGTCACTGTTCAGCTTGCTTCTGTAGTGGCTTTTCTGTTGTATTTATTTAAGCTGCTGTTTTTAATATTCTACTTCATCTGGCAAGAGACGAGTGATCTAAATATAGATGAGCGCTGTGATCCACGCTCCAGCCAAGTCATGGCCACACCTCATTTACAAGCCACAGTCGCTGCCTTGGCTTGTCTCTGGCAAAATCAAAAACAAAAGGAACAAAACAGAGGATAAGATCCAGGTGTCCTTGGCTTTCACCAGTGCCAGCTTTTTAATACAAGCACTTCCTTCACCTCCTTCATAACAACTCCTTGAGGAGTGAAAACGAGCTCTGCTGTGGGAGATAAACACACCTTCCCCTGTTCAGCTGAGCTGCCTGGTTCACGCAGGCACCTGCACTAATGATGTGTATGTGCCCAGGGAAGCGGCTGGTATGAGATGAGGATTCAGCTGCAGGCAGGGCTGTGCTGGGCCAGACAGATACATCCCATGGCAAGGAGCGATACAGAGTAGAAACAAAGTGCCTGGTGTTCCTCCCGTCTTGAAGCATCAGGCATTGCATGGACAAACCAGCCTCTGCAACCACAAGTCGATGTTATGGCGAGTCTATATGAGTAGGTGAAGTGGGTCAGAGCCCTAAGGGTACATGGCACAGTGCAGACTGCATAACTAAACACTCTCCTTCCCTCCACCATTTCTGGATAGGATTACCTCCACTGGGCTGTCTCTTGGGAGCAGGTGCTCATCCCTGAACAGTGCCCAAGCAATGCCTGGGACAGGGCTTGTTGGCACAGGCCAAAACCTGTGCCAGAATGTGTTAGTAACTAAACAGCCTGAGTGACCAAGGGATGTTGCCTGATGCCAAGCTGTGCTAGTACAAATGTGGCTTGGCCTCTCTGAGCAACAGTGGCTTGCTGGGGTTTGGGTGTGTTGGTCCATGAATGCCTCATCATACAACAGGAGGAGCAGTGAGTACCCAATGCAGTCAGTTGGCAACCCAGCAGACCAGCAGCCCCAAACTAAACAGGCCTCAGCTTTATTTCTTCCCAGCTTGAGCATGGGGACATTTGATGCTGTCTGTTATAAGAACTAATAGGGAAAGTCTAAGGTGTTAGCATAGCATTATGAACCACACATTTCATACACAGTATGGTCTTTCTGGGGTGAAGGTATACATGGTAAGTCCAAGGAGAAAACTGGTGAAACAAGGAAGCTTTCAAGGTTTGGGAGCATACAACACCAACTGCTAGCTGCAGGGACGACAAGCACAGGCTGTACTTAGGCACTGAATCCCCCTTTCTACAACAAGAGGGATCCTCCAGGAATGCTGACTGGGTGCTCGTCCCGCATCCTAGTGGAGATTTTGCACCCAAATTCAACGCCTATTTTAATAGCACAGCATGGCTTACTGTGCCTGGAAGTCAACTAGGGAAGGACCCGCATGGGAGACTGGGAATCCAGCAGGGCTATTTTTGGATAGGGATGACAGTCAGCTCGAATGTGCAAAGTAATGGTTTCAGGAGAGGTCAGACCAAAATAGACCAACCTAGATCTGTAGGCACTTTTTTTTCCCCTTCCCCTCTTCTTCTTATTAAGCTTTCTCCAAAAAAAGAACAACAGTGTAAGCTTTTCCTGGCAATGCTTCAAAAAGGAACTTTCCCCAGGAACCAAAATGGGATGCTCACTGAGCTCGTTGCTGCAGAGGGCTGACTAAGCACATCTAATTGCAGCCTTGCCAGCTAGCAAAGCTCTGCACAGCTCAGCTCAGCAGCCCTGCCTCTTTCCTGGGCACTGGAAAAAAGGCATTTTCTGGCTTCTACCCTGCATTTGATGCAAAGTTAGTCCCTGTGCTTTAGGATATGCAGATGTCAGGAAGCAAGGCTCTAGATTTGGTATAAGGTAGCTGGCTGAGCAGGGCACAAACCTGCTGAGCGCTGTGGGATGGTGGTACAATCACTCCAGCTGTCTTTTCCTACCACTTCCTCCCTGGCAGATGGAGGTGAGTCACCGGGAATGGCCTCTGCCTGCACAGAGGGAGGTGGGAGGAATCCTCTCAGGGAATCCCAGCTGATGAGAAGCCTCTCCTCATACTACACATCTGCACCTCAGCTTGTTCTGAGCCTGCTTCATCAACTGGGCTCTGCTCTTTTACTTGTACCTGTGCTTGTGGTGTCAGAGGCTTCATAGCTCTGCAATGAGAACTCCAGTGGGAGAGTGAAGGCCATGCCAGGACACCCTTATCTCTGGAACACAATGTGCAGCTGTGAGTAGCGTCTGTGACAGCAGACTGGTGTTTTCTGCCGCCGGCCAGGCAGGGCTATTTCTGGTACAAAGAAACACTTCCCTATGCATGGCTTGCTCCTGTACAAGGTGATCTTCAGGATGTATCCCCAGACACCCTCATCCCCTCTTATGCATATATCCACATACTCCATCATAGAATCATAGCATCCCAGACTGGTTTGGGTTGGAAGGTACCTTAAAGCTCCTCCTCTAGTTCCACCTCCCTGCCACAGGCAGGGACACCTTCCACTAGAGCAGGTTGCTCCAAGCCCCATCCAACTTGGCCTTGAACAGGGATGGGGAAGCCACAGCTTCTCTGGGCACCTTGTGCCAGCACCTCAGCACTCTCATAGTAAAGAATCTCTTCCTAATATCCAGTCTAATTCCCCCCTCTTCCTATCCCTACATGCCCTTGTAAAAAGCCCCTCTCCAGCTTTCCTATCAGCCCTTTAGGTATCAGAAGACTGCTACAAGAACTCCCACAAACTCCGACTCTCCCTGCCACAAACACACAGCCATATGCATCTTGAGCACACTGACACAGGCGCACAGACTCCCAGTTACAGTCCCACAACCAGTCCCACACCCCTCACACACTCGGCACCGCACACCCACCCCACCTCCTGCACTGTCACCCTTCCCTTGCACACTCACCCTCCCTTGCGCACACGCACGTACACTCACAGCCTCTCCCCCTCCCCATCCTGGCACAGAGGACGCCGCCAGCGCCGCAGACACTGCCGCCCTCTTCGGGCGGGAGTCCCTAACTGAGCCCGGAGCCTCAGCAGCGGCTTCATTTAACTCAAACCCAGCCATTTCTTCTTAAGGACAAGCCAGTTTATAATTTTAGCAGCTGCAGATTCCCTCCTGCCAGCCACAAGGGTTACTTCCAGGCGTGTTTTACCTCAGAACATCTCTCTGACATGGAAACTGATGCTAAGTGCAGAGACAGGAGTGAGGGAGGAGGAGGTTGTACCTTGAATTCTGTGTGTTAACCAACATAAACTTTGGGGCAGAAAAAGCAGATTCAGGTGTCTCAGCCCACCCCGGTGTCACTCAGAGCTTCCCAATCCTTACCTTGTAGATGCAGGACTTGGCATTCAAGAAAAACAGCTCAATGGTGGCATTGTCCTTTAGATAGGAGATGCTTTCAATGTAGAACCTGAAAGGGAAAGGAAGAAAGGTGAGACAAGGGAGAACTAGGGCAAAACAAGAAAACATACTCATTGCATGAAAAATGTGGTCTATGGAGTCACAATGAGTATACTAAAAATGAAGTTTCTTTGCTTACCATGGTGAAAGTGCTCCGGGATGTGCTCATTCACCACTCCCAAAGGGACTGGATCATCAAGTGGGTGATTTAGTTTCTAAACGATCCTTTGTTTTGTTTGAAAGCTTCAAATAATCCTTTATGATTATTTGCTTGTGAACTCCTCTCCCTTCTCCGCCACATTTTGGCATTTCTCCTTCACTCCTTTACCTGACTTGCCCATTTCTGTGCTGTTGACCTGCATCTTGTACAAATTCACTGCAAAAACCCCCAGTTTTGGGTTCCTTCCCTGTCCACATCAGCTGTGCATAGGTCAAGTTTTATAAAGGCTTCTCTACGCATTTGAGTAGCCAGCATGTAACAGCTATGGCTGCAGAGTACTCAACCAGCAATAGGTAAAGGACTGTGTGTAATGTATCAGTGCTGTGAGTAGTGATGCTGGGGGTGCCAATAACCTGGTTTTGTTTGAGCTGAGATGACTTAGAGCTCAGGAGAAAGCTGAGCAGCCCAAACCCTCAGTGTCAGAAAAACCCACTCTTTTGCCTTGGCTGATTACCCAAATATTTGCAATTATGTTGAAAGCCTGCAATATGCATGAATTAATTCGGTACTCCATGTGCTGCCTGCTTTGAAGTTTTGATCCTTTGTTAGTGGACTCCATGAGAGTTTTACCACTGGCTTGAATTGACTCCCAGCTCTTAAATCTGCCTTGTGACCTTTTTGGGGAAGAAAGCTCAGGATACTGTCAGTTAGTGACTGATTCTTACATATAATTGTGTTGTGAGTTCCAGTAGTAATAGAGAAAGCCTGGATAGGTTCAGTGAGTGATTAAAGTGATTTTTGCTTTGTGTTTTAAGTAGGGAAAAAACCACATCTGTCTGCCCACCCTGTCTTTACAGTGATCTTTAAGGTGCATTACTGTTGCAGCAATGTTCCTTACATAAATTCCAGTACTACTGTGCCTTGTCATAGGCAATTAGAATAGGGAAGGTGCCAGAGAATTGCTGTCTGCATTAGGAACTTAAAAGAACAAGATGCCTTAGAAACATGGGTTGAGATACAGGGTCCAATTACAGGGAAACCTTATTCCCTGACCTTGGGAGTGGAGCTCAGAGACCTGCTGGCACTGCTGGGGCTTCACACTAGCATGGGAGGGGCTGCTCATATTGAGCTATTTGCAGAATCAAGAGCCTTAAATATAACCTTCTTAGGGGTGAAGGTCAAAGCTTTGTAGTGCTCCCAAACGTCTTCTAAAGGCTGTTCGGAACAGTCTATTTCCTGACAGATACAACCAACTTCATGCTCACTGGAGTGACAGGAACATTTTGAGCTCATGTTCATCTGCTGAGAAGCAACTGCTATTGTCATCTCCCTCTTCTCCCCCTCCAGGAGAGCTCCAATGAGACATAAACGTAAATCCCAAATTAAACCCCCCGCATTTGAATGTAGGGATCATGAAGCACAACATGGTCTTATGGTTCTTTTCCTGGTTTCCACTGGGTTTCACCTCTTGTCTTTAAAACCACCTCTGTCTCATTTTTTGGCAAGCAAAAATACACTGGGCTTTAGAAATGCAAAAGCGATGCTGCATTAAAAATCTTCTTACTAGATCTGTTCTCCCGAGCGCAGCTGGCTTTCCATCTGCTGAATTCGTGGAGGAAAAGGGTAATTTTACCCATTCTGTGCGTCTTGAAGAACCTCCTTTGCTTATCACCACTACCAGTGCTTTCCACCTTGTCGCAGTAGGATCTTTAGTTCCCGGGTCAGAAGAAAACAGGAACATTTATTCCAATTCTTAATCCCAGAAAGCTTTTTGTTTCCTCAAATCAAACGAGAGCCTCCTCACCATCACTAGAGGGCAATATTGCATTTCTTATGGCTGCCAGGATCTTTCCCAAGGCTTTCCACATAATCACACATGCACAGATCATTTTCTGTACAAGATTGAGTCTCTTGGAGCACAGAGCCTGCACGTAATACTTCATCCTCACAAAGAAACCCCAATTCTCAAGTGATCCCCAGAGTGGAGAGTGTGCTGGGGAGCTACTGGCTTGCACACATAAACCCAGATAAATGCAAACCATGTGCACCCGGGAAATGGTGCTACTCAAAAAAAAAACAGATTTGCAGAGAACTCCTGTGGGATTTTCTGTGTGGCAAGCTTGGAAAACACGAACTGGAGCAGGCTTCCTTGAATTCACAGAAGGGGAAGGGAAAGACACATTCTATGTGCTGATCCTGACTGTCTGTCAGACCTCTTCCTGTTAGCACCTTTCCCTAAGGCGGGGAAGGAAGCAGCACTTCACAGTGGCCAATGTCAGTGACTAAGGAGGCAGGCAGTAGCATCCAGCTGCTAAAGCAATGAACCAAGCAAAAAAATCTGAGTTAAATTCCTGACTCGGACAGGGGTTTCCTTGATGACCTTCAGAAAATCATTTAGGTGCTTGGGGCTGTTGGGATGTGTTTGGGAAATACTCCTCTGCCTGTTTTGCCTGTAAAGCTTTTAAGTCCTTTCTTACAGCATGTTTCAGGATGATCAGTTTTAAGGGGCAACTCTCAGATTTCTGTTGAGGACTCCCCTGAGAGCAGCATTCCTCCATGTGGTGTGAAGCTGATAGATCTAGGGAATAATGGATGGGCTGGACGGAGAAACAGGCAGTGCAATGTGTCCGACGCTTCTGCTCTGCTAGACCTCTTGCAACACAGCCTCAAGCAGCTCCTACAAGAGGCTCCTTGGTAGCCAGCAACTGCTGCTATGAGAAATGAGGTACCAGTGAGAAGGGGGAGCACCCCACAAGACTTTGTGAGTGTAAAAACCTGAGAAATAATTCTTTAAACAGTTGAAAAGATCAGCCAGTGTTAATCTATTTCTGCATCCCCCCTCCTTTCCCACCCCCAGTAACTTCTAATTCATCAAGTACATTTTCTAAGCTTTAATTAAATAGACCAGTGAATATTACGCTGGGTAATGAGCACAAAGTGCCTGTCTTGACTGCTCCCTCTCAGCAGCAGGAAAATAATAATGAGTACTGCAGAAGGTAGCTTGGAAGCTGCTGCATCTGAAATGTTTAAGGCTTTTTAGCTGCGAGGCCATGTCTCGTACTGCTCTATATTAAGCGTTGTTTAACTGACAACTTGCTCTGAGACAGCTTAAGCCCCCTCATGCTGTGATGAATGGCAATTCCCATCGTAACCAGCCAAGAACAGGCATTTATACGGTGGTGCCTCTGAGAAGCAGCTGTGGAAAATCCCGATCCTTGGGTGATGGGAATCTGGAACTACTGTAATCTCTCCTTTGTCTTATATGCAGGCCTACTTCTGAATTGCAGCAGGGTAAATGCCTGACTATGCCTTGGACTCATCAGTTTGATAACTGGTTCTTTAGGACATGGAGAATCCCTTGCTGCTACTGCCGGCCCCATGTGTAAGCCCATTTGTGTGTGTGCAGATGGGCAAATTTAGCAGCACTGTGAGGGTGCTTAACCACCAACAGAAGCTGTCAAATAAAAAATGATGAGCATTGCTTCTAACACCCAGCCCTGGACATACCCCGTCAGCCTGAACTGGGCCATCAGTCACCTACCAGGGAGCAGGCTCTGGGCAGTCTCGTTCCTAACTGTGCAAATATACTGTTGTAGCATTTAGATCACAACCCGTGTGTTTATTTCCAAGCAGAACCTGCCAAATGGAAGAACTATTTCACTGTGGTCTTCAGCATAATGATATTTTGAAACATGACCACAGCAAATGGACATCTTGTCTACTTCAGGTGTAGATCTGTCCTGGGGCAGTGATATCATCCTACTTCTTGTGAAATTTGACTCCAGTAGGAACCAGCTGGTCCAAAAGGCTTTTATCCAGCAACAACACCAATTTTTTCACCAAAAAAACCCCACTCCAAAACTCCCATTCTGGTGCCATGGTGCTGTCCTGGGTTCAGCAGTAGCAGTCTTTTTTCTCCTTCTACTAAGAAGATCTGGCTACTAAGCTGGTGCAGCACTGTTTTTTTGACTCTCAGCCTGGGAACAGCGCTGATAACACCGATGTTTCCAGTTGCCGCTCAGTAATGTTTACTCTGACCAAGGACTTTCTGAGCCTCATGCTCTGCCAGGGAGGAGGGGAAGCCAG
>WYDI02026741.1:0-20999 GCA_009867235.2 Psittacus erithacus | reverse complement strand
AGCAGTGGTTTGTGTTATACCTTAGTTACTGGACTGCTCTTATCTCAACCTGTGGGAGTTGTATTCTTTCGATTCTCCTCCCCATCCCTCCAGGAGCTGGGGGGGGGGAAGTTGGGGAGTGAGTGAGCGAGACTGCGTGGTTTTCTGATTTACGGCTTGGCTGAAACCACAACAGGTGCAAAACAGAGAGGAGCAGTGCCTGGCAGTGATGGGGAGGCCACAGACAGCACTGAGGGTGTTTGCTGCTGATCAAGTGACTGTGACTGATAACG
Organism: Psittacus erithacus; assembly: GCA_009867235.2. Lineage (NCBI taxonomy): Eukaryota > Metazoa > Chordata > Aves > Psittaciformes > Psittacidae > Psittacus > Psittacus erithacus. Next base: position 20,727 of record WYDI02026741.1, on the reverse strand, counting down.
GTGTGGCAGTGAATTTTTATGTGAGTTTCTGCCTTTGCCAAAGGGCAGGAGCTGGGGGTTCAATATTGGCAAGGGGGGTACCTTCCCCCTACACCTGTGATACTGCTTCCATGCAGGGAAGCAAAACAAACCTCTTCAGCCTATTAAGACTAGGAAATGGGAAAAATTCCAGAATAACAATCCAAGAGTCTCTTCTTTCCCCTGGTGAAAACATTATTTTTCCCACGAAAAAGAAAAATAAAGGGGAAAATCAGATTTCATGGACGAAATCAGAATGAAGCAGAAGGATTTTGGGTTAGGTGGGAAGCCACATTCCCCAATGTTTTCTCCTGCTTTAGGTGGGAAACACACTCAGACACATGAGAAAGTATTGAAATGGGCAGAGGTGTCTCCCATGTCTTTCGCAGCTGCCTTTTACTTCATTATTACAAAGCGATGGATAAGGGAGAAGTCCCCTTTTGTGCCTCATCCTTCCTGGGGTCTGGCTCATTATCCCTCACCATGTCACTCAAAACCTCAGAGGATAATTTGAAAAATATGAGGCAATTTACTAACCAGGAGAAGAAAAATTACATGTATCGGTATAATGGACTTAAATGTAGATGTCATTATGTCCATTCTAAATGAGTATTCTGAGCAGCTCAGGCTGCAGAGCTCCTTTTATGTTCCAGCTCTGTTTGCTAATGGTCATTGGTGCACACTTTTATGTGCTGACACTTAAAGCAGACAATGGTCATCCTAAATAGTTGGCCTGTTAAGTTGTCAGCCAGGAATGAGAATAAGCCAGGCTAAGAAAGCTCCATTTACCTCCCCTTCTGCATTCATTCTGATTCTGATCCCATGGCCTGTCCCCTGTACTTGTGCCATGTACAGGCTGCCCTCACCTAGCTCCTGGGATTGGTATACAGAGGACAGGACAAGGAAGAGAGACCTATGCCAACTTTTACCTCATTGCAAAGAAGACACAAAACTGGAGGTGAATGTAATTCCAGGAAGGCAGGGAATTACAGCTAACAGTAAAAGAAAAGCTGTGGATATCGTTTCACCTGAGCCTGTTCCCTCTCTCTTTCCCACGAGCTGCACTGTAAAAAGGTGAAGCTGCACCTTTACCCACAGCTCATCCATTTTACTCAGTGTTTGCAAGAGGTTGGCCCACAGAACTCCTAGAAAACCATGTGTTTGGGAGACATCTGCTCATTTCTATGCCTCAGCTTCTCCATATACAAAATACTAAGAGGTCTGCTTAGGAATATATAGAGACCAGCTCTCTTCCTCTCTTCCAGGCTGTACATCCTGAGAGTCTTCACAAACTGCAAACTGCTCCAGTATCAACACAGAGAAAGGAAGGAATCAAGGTGCTAACGCAGGGACATTCCTCCCTGATGTTTGGTTACAGCATCAAGCACCATCTGGAAAGGCACTGACCTCAGTGCAGGGAGTCCCCTGTTCTCTCACCAGGTGGGGAACTAGGCTGGACAAAGCCATAAAAGCATCAAGCCAGGTCAATGTATTCCACCAGCCACTCCACCCTGAAATGTCCTGTGGAGCCAGAGAAGTGCATCTTTGTACAAAAAGGCTGTTGCAGCTCCTCTTGGCCTGGAGTGGTGTGGTTGTCTGTGCCAAGTGTGAGGTAAGAGCAGTGACTGGATCACAGCAGCACGCTGCCTTCCTCCCTTCCTCTCCCTCCTCAGTCACCAGGGGAATTTCCCCACACCCTCCTGAGCAGCAGCCCAGCATTTTCCTGCTTTTTGATCCTCACCAAGAGTGACATGTTGGCTATTAGAGGTAACTCGATGGGTGCACTGTCTTGCCGAACACCATCCCTCAGTATTTGTAGAGCATCTTTCATCTGAGGATCTTAAACCAGTTTAGAAGTCCCTCCATCCATTCCACCGTGGTGTTAGCAGCACAGGAAGGCATGATTTGGCAGTGAAAGCCAGCACAGAGTTTACTTACTCACTGGCTCTACCCCTTTGATGCCACAGTGATGGGACCCCTCATAGACCTTTCTGCTTGCTTCTCTGATGACAGCAAATCACACCCACTGGTGTAAGGTGCAAATGCACAAATTGCAGTGAAAATGGAAAGAATGTCTGCATGGCTTTGACCCAGTCAGAGAATTTGTGTGTAGGCACTGACATAGCTAGTGCTGCTTGATCCAAATTAGGTACAAATCCTACACTGACAGCATCCATCATTTCTGCGTAGTACCTATCATGCTGTCTAAATGCTTCCCTAAATTAGACGACACAATGCTGCCAGCATCAACACGTTCAAAATGTGACTCAAACCAATGCATTTTCAGAATGCTGCTTTTTCCTCCCCTCGGGTGGCTGAATGGAAAGCAAAACCAACTTCTCCCCTTCTTTAAGCACAGCTCGCTTATACAAATACATTCCTAGTTAAGCAGAAAACAGAAATGATGTTATGGGACTCAAGCGCCAGACTGCTATTAAGATGTGTGTGTAATGGATGGCTGAGCTCAGAGCTGTGTGCTAAGTAGCAGAGCCCCATTAGTTCCCTTCATTGAGCAAAGGTCAGTTTTCACACAAGTAAATCTTCCAACTGGACAGAAGTTTCTCATATCTCTAAAGAGACTCTGAGGAGCAAAGCCTCCCCGCAGGCAATTTATTACACCTTCTCCCGGGTGAACAGAGCAGGGGGCCGCCCTGAGAAGGCTGCAATAAATTGTCTTCCAGCACAAACAAAGTTTGAGTGGCTGTATTTATATACTGAGGCTGGCTGGGAGGAGGGGATTTGCAGGGATGCTGGCTTTTGGGATCTTCCTGCTTAGCCTACACCAACCAGCAAAACACAAGCTGTACACAGAGAGCTGGGTTATGGCACAGTTTTGCCAGACTGTGGTAACCTCTGAAAGCAGCTTGGTTGGACTGGGTTGATTAAAAATCAGGTTTAATGTTCTGATTTTTTGTTGTTGTTTCTGTTTCTACAGCACCCAGCAGTACATGGAGCTGTAGAGATATAATGTGAGTAGCAGATGGCTTTTTGTCTCCCCTTGTATATAGCATAAATCAACTGGGAGCTTGGTGTGAGGAGTTACTGGCTCAGTACTGGTAAGTGAGAGCAGGTGAAGGAGCTGGAAGGAGCTCAACAAAGAGATGGTTAGCCACGAGGATGAGGATTGAGCACCCCAAGGTGCTGAAACATCTTAGGGTAGTGCCCTGAACTTTCCTGGAGTGATCAAGCTCCATTATAAAGTGGGGCTCTCCTTGCAGCTCCCCTTGCAGAGAGGTCTGCAGCTGACAAGAGAAGAGCAGAGCAATTTGTGCATATGTGATTTTCCCCCAGCATCTTCTCCTGAGTGCTAGCAGGTGAGATGAAGCATATCCATGGGTGAGAGCAAACTCTGCCACTTCTCTCCCTCTCCCCTCGCTGCAAAATGAATGTATTTGCTAATCTCCTTTGGCCTCTTTCCCCAGGTCCTGTAAACCCCCATCTCACACCATAGGCAGAGAGAAGTCTGGTCTTTCTCCCTCCTCAGAGGAGAGAATCAGGAGCTGGTGATTCCTTATTCCCTGCCTGGAGCAAAGCAGCGGAGTGCCACATACCCCTGCCTGGTGGGGAAAACTGTGGATGGAGAAACACATCCCATTATGTGCGAGACGAATAAATTGCTCTGGTTAATTTAGTGTGGCTCTACTCTGTTCTCCCTGCCACAGCAGGCTGCTGTCATCACCATCCCCTAATCTAATTTCTTGGGAAGAAGTGAAGCTGAGTGGAAGTGAGTGGCACACACAAACATGGTGAGCTGGGAGCAGGATGTTATTACTCTGCACCCCTTATGTGTCTTCTGGCCAATCTGTATTTCAGCAACAAGTTGTAAGGTCCATCTAGCTTTACCAACAATCCATATTAGGAACCACTGTCTCCCTTCCAGAGTCAGCTGTTTCCAGAAGATCTCCTGCTTCTGTTATTTTTATCATTAGTCCTTTTCTAATGGAATACTGGTTTAAAGACTGGATATAAAGGAGGGCTGGAAAACTAAAATAGCATAAGGCCTCATTAGCGGCTGAAATCTGGTCTGATTCCATTCAGGCAGACAGGCAAAGCCTTGGAAGGGAAATGCCTCCTCAGCCCTTGCTGTACCAACCCTGTCTGAAATAATAATCTGAATTTATACGCTACCTTTGATGTGCACAGAGGGGATTCATCAGGTGTAAAGAGGTAGCTACAATGTAGATGCCTACGTCTGAGCAGAGGTCTGAGGTCAGAGAAGAGATGTAGATACCTTAGACTGAAACTTACTGAATTTTGAAGCAGTCATCTAAAGTAAGCCATAGACTCATGTAATTGTTTAGGTTGGAAAAGACCTTTAAGAGTCCAGCCATTCCCCCAGCACTGCCAAATCCGCCAATAAACCATGTCCCCAAGCACCTCTGTGTCTTTTAAATACCTCTTGGGATGGTGACTCCACCAGTTCCCTGGGCGGCTTGAGGCCATTTCCTCTGCTCCTATTGCTTGTTACTTGGGAGAAAAGTCAGGTGAATTGTTTCTGAAGGGTGCCTATTTCTTTCCAGTGGTTATACAGGGAGGCTGCACTAATTAGCCCTGATATAGGACTGTCTATCAGGTGAACATCTTGGGCTTGGTGTGGTCAGTCCCATCTCAAGACATCTGCCTCAGACCTGGGGTACTGCTAGTGCATGTAGAGCCACATTCCTTCAGGTTAAAAGGAGGGATGACACATATGAGCTTTTCACGCTGTATTTCAGTGCTGGTATCTTATTTAAGGCCACTTTGTGTAACTCTGGTAACCTGACAAAATCTCTGGCTTCAATATTGAGAGTCTTGAGCCCCCATGGCTCCCGTGCTGACTCCATCCTAGCCAGCACATATGAACACATGCCAGGCATTGCTGAGCACAGGCATTCCTTTGTGGGGATACTGCCGGGCTGTAGACACAAACTCTGCCTCACAGTGTATTTGAGTATTAAGGATTTATTCCACATTTTTTTCTATGCCTTTCTGAAAGAAAAGCCTTTCCACGTGAGAGCTGTTCTGATTTAGCGTGACGACTTCTGCAGTGAGTTGTCACTGTTCAGCTGGTGGAGCTACCCTGAGAACACATATATCCATTCCTGGGAAAAGATCCGCCAGCAAAGTGAATTTTATTTGTTAAGCTTGTTCATATAAATTAACAGCATGACAAACATCCAGAAGAGAAAGAGATGAGCCCCATGCTGGTGGTTCCCTAGCTAAGGATTGCTAATCCCACAAGGCCATTGTTTGAGGATGAGAATTCACCGCAAAGCCTGGCCAACTTTGCTTTCCACGAACAAACAGCATGTCTGTGCTCTGGTCCTCTCTCACCTCAAAGATTTACGCACAGTGAGTAACTTTGCCTTCCTTCTCCTCCCTGTGTGAATCACAGCAAAATGCTTCCCTCCCTGCCAGAAGTATAACGACCCTTATCTGAACCCTTCTGACCTCCTTGCTGTTTGTTTCTCCACACATTACTTAGGTTCCTGTCCTTAACCAGTACAGTTTTGCTGTCCTCTTCTGGTCTCAAAACACCTCTGTAAAATCAACAAATCAAGCAATCTCTCCTTCCTTCATCCCTGTCCTTTGCTTCTCCTTGTCTTTAGCTGCATCTCGGCAGATGCCAATGAACCTGTTTCACCAGCAACCAAGCAACCGAGGCTTTAGAAAGCCACCTGCAGAAGCTAGCTGTAAGATGAGAACTAACATCACTCCCATACGGTTGCCAGACATCCCACCGTTACTGCAAGACACAAGGCACTCCTCTTGCTTTCATCTATTGCTCTAAAGCAATGTAAACAGATATTAGCTGAATCTTATAAAATGACATTGCACAACAGCTACGGGGCTGCACAAGCACTTCTGATTGCTTCCCACATTCCTATTGTTCTCAGCTTCCAGAGGAGCACTAGATGTCAACCTGAAGCCAGAGAGGCTTCAGTTAGATGTGCAAGTGTACAAGGGCAGGAGCAATTTCTTCTGAACTCATGCTGAGAACATCCTAATAAAATCCTCCTTCTTTGACACGGCACTGTGAAATTTTTGGTCTTTGAAGTAAAGACACTAGACATCAATGTTCAACCCCAAGGAAATGTGTGTCAAAAGACAAAGCTTCAACAGTGCTACAGAGATTTAAGTAAGGGAGGAGAATTCCTCAAAGCCTGTAAAACTTCCTCTTTTAAGCATGGTTTTTCCAAGAAGCCTTTACTTAAAAAACCATGCTTCCCTTTAGATGTACTTCTGGAGCAGCCTAAAAACTGTGGCATCTTTGGTGGGCATGCTGCTGCCCATCAACATTGCTGCAGGCACGGTAAGGGTAAAAACACTTTGATGGTCACATAAAAGGTGAAATTGTTCCTCTGTAGCGTCTCCTCTTCACAAACTGCAATTTACTGTTCTTGCCTGAAGCTTCATGTCTCCAGTCATTACCCAGTGGTTGAATTGTACATTTACTTCAACTAGAGAGAAAAACCCACATGATTACTAAATCCTGATACAGTAAACAGATTTCTCTGTAATGAACATCTGGCGCATCCAGTCTCTTGCGTTACTGTCTCACCAATTACAACCCCCAGCACCAACCTCAGCTTTGTCAGCTGCGATGCTAGAGAGAGGTAATGCAAGAAAGGTATCTGCAAACACAGGCAAGCCTTTAGCAATGATACAGTAGGTGTCATGGGCACTCAGCACATTTGTAATGAGGTATGGTACAGCATTTGTTATCTCTGCTTTCCACCTCATGGCAGCAGGGAAGAGGAAACATTCAGTTTATGGTACGGATGTGGACTGTCTAAGCGAGTCTCTTCACAGTTTCTTCAGCCTCTGCTTTAGCTACCAAGCCAGAACTGAAACTGCTGGGTAACAAATATGTGGGGCCTTTCCAACTTCAGCCAGCTGGCTGGAATTGCTTTCTTCTCCACTTTCTTCCCCACTGGCAGATTTGGGGATGGACATGGGAACTCTTTACATGCAGGGAAACTTTTTCAACAACTTGCCAGCATCTGACATCAACAGGGGAAATACACAGGAGAAAAGTCATGGTAAGTTAATGCCCATTCGTAATGCTTGAGGTATCTGGCCTTCCAATCCAATTCGGTTTGTAACTCAGTGTAACAATCCACTCATTACTACCACAAATAAGAGCATAATCCCGTAATCAGTCTGGTTTTTACACACTGACCTTTCAGATGCTGAATACTGACTTTTTTCCTATGGATTTCCCTGTGGATTGCGATTCCAGAACAGGAGAGGTCAATCATTTACTGTTTTATGGATCCGTAGTCCTAATGGACTGTCTTATACACTGGAAATGTTCAGTGTATCTCTCTCTGGATCTACCCTTATGGTTTGGAATACTCAAAATGTAGACTAAACTCTTCTTCTGGGAGACAACAGGCCAGTTCTGCAGTCATGTGGCTTTGTGCACCCTTGATTTGTCCTAAGATACCTCCACCACTAAATATGTGGACATAACAGAGGAAAGAGTCTCTTCTCTTGAGAGACTTCCCTTGTAATTGAAGCTAAATGAATGACAATCACTATGCACGGAGAAAAAGCTTCACTTAGGGGAAGAAACTCAAAAATAGGTCTTCATTTTTTGTGGGTAGGATGGAATGAATGAGGGTGACGTCAGATGTAATATAACACTGGAGTGGAAAAGCTAATTGGAAAAGACACAGTAACACTGCACTGGCTACTTCTAGAGCTGAGCTATCCATTAAAAGTAAGTCAAAGCCCTCAACTTAATTCTGTACATATGCCATCCTAACCCCCAGCCTCTCTCTGGGTGTTTTAAAACTGCAGCAGCACATTTGTCTTCTAAGAATATATCTCCCTTGGAGGCAAAAATTCTTGGAGTACACAAGGGTAGCTTCTAGTGGATTTCAAATACTTAACAGTTCCTTGCAAAATTCCCAGATGGAGAGAAATTCCCCCACACTGCCATAGCCTTCATTAAAACCTTTGTAGTCTGATCCAGTCCAGTATATGAATATGTTCTATGCCCATGCAGAAGCCAACTGGTTGCCATAAATGCCGTTGTTTGCTGTTTGCAGGTAATTCATTGTGTGGTTGAGTCCAGAAGCAAATACGACAGAGCTATACTGGGATTAATTTGGTTCCTAACATAATCCACACCCTGGGCACAATCCACAGGAGATGAATAGCTCACTGGCAAGGAAGTGTTTAAGAGGTCTTTGTTCTGCAGCCCTACCCAGCTTGGACATTCCTGGAGTTCAAACCCCACAAATAAAATGTAAACACATAATGTCTGATCTTGCCCACATACGAGGTTTCTCTGTGGGCAGCTATGGGTGTGTAGTAGTCATGTAGTAGTGTGGCTACTACTTATTTACACTTGCGTGAGAAGAGTTGTCAAAGCAAAGAGCTCACAAGAAACCACTTTAAAAGTGTTTGTTTGTCCACGAGTGTTTCTCCAGCATGAGAAACCAACAACCTCATTTCCTGCCCTCTAGGGAACAGGTTATCCATAGCTGCATCCCATGGGAAGGGCTTGCACTTACCTGACACAAAAGTACAAAACAACCGGTCCCGACTTCTTGGGAAAGTCGTGTTCCAGCACCCGACGGTCCAGCTGGAGCCAGTTCAAGTGTCCCCTGGCAAAAGAAGAGACAGCATTGAGCCCAACACCGAAGAGGTTTCTCACTACTCATTGCAATGAGGTCTGAGGTGTTACAAAAGATGAACTGGAGTGCATGCTATTTGCCCTTGGCTATTGCCTGGTATTTGAAAACCACACAGCAAATGTTTGAGGAGTGGAGGCGATATCATCCTGGCAACATTTCAGGCTGGGAATCGAGCTGCTAAAGTTCAATCTGTCAGGGTGAAAGCGCTGAGCAGGCAGGACAACCCAAAATGTTATGAGCTTCACCTTTTTATTACAACCCCCCGGAGCACTCGTATCATTAAAAGTCTGTCAAGATTTTCATTAGAAACCCTTGTTGCTGAGAGTTTTCTCAACCCCTGCAATATTTCACTCAAGGCTAAACCTGGCTCTACAGCCCGACAGTTTATTTACCACCCACAAGCCTGCAATAGCCTCTCTAGCTTTGCCCAGCCTTCGTTATTCCTCCTTCAGAGAGCTCCTGGAAAACAGCTGCTCCATGATGCGTTCCAGCTCCAATTACCACATGCTGCTTTTCTCTTGCCTAGATGGTACCTGTCGCTATTGTTTTCTCCTATAATTTATCCATTCATGCCTTGCTGCTGGGAGCTTTGCTGGGCAGAAGCTCTGTTCTTTGTCACGTTCCCCACACTGTAGAGCTCCGTGTGTGCGTGAGAGGTATGTTATAAATACCATTATTTGTATTACAGGGCATCTCACTCCCCAGCTGAGATAAGGGCCCTGTTAAATTAGGCACTGTGGAAATACATAGGGTAAAATTCAGCCCCCACTGAAGCTGATGGGAATTTTGCCATTGCCTTTGGTGGTGCTGGGGCTGCATCCTGTGAGTATTTTGCTATTGATTTCAGTCAGACCAGATTTCACCCAGAGGGAGAGGCAGCCCTTGCCTTCGGTGTTCTGCTGTCTAGACAAGCAAGGGGAGAGAGAACTGAAGTGATTTTGAGGAGAATCTTGCAGCAAATAAAGCAGGAAATGGAACTCAGATCTCCTGCGCTCTATTCCAGCACCTATTCTCCAGCTAATCCTCAAAAATAATTCTTTATTCCACTAAAAAAAAAAAAAAAAGGCAGAAAAAGGCTTGTTTCTTAAAAGAAAGCATTAAATTAACTTCTAGGGTTGCTGCAAGCCTTAACAATGTGCCCTGTCAGCAAACACACTCAGCTTTTACAAGGGTCTGCCCATTACACCTTAGCGGCGCTTGTGCTTTTGACACCTTTGCAAAGTAAGAAACAACCTCTTTTCAGCAACGCAACTGGATTTGTAGCTTCCCCGCTCCATCTTCTCTGGAAAAATAAAGGGGAAACCAGCAGTTTAAGGAGGCTTTGAATCACCTGAATTTCTGCACAGCTGCCGTGGTTTATGATGATGCAGAAGAGGATGGGCAGCTCGCGGACCCTCCAGCCCTTCCAAACCAAACCTTGTTATGATTCTGTGATTCAGTCATTCAAAATTACTTGTGAGCCCCACTGGTCACTCCAGTGGGTTCAGAATTATCAGACATTTAACTTACATAGAAGCTGTCTCATCTCAGGTTTTACCGTATAGAGGCCAGATGTTCAGTTTAAGCAACCTTTGCATCTATTTTAGAGGAGTACCAAGTCTCAGCTAGGTACAAGTGATACATGTGGAGCTGGGGACTTTTCAAGCTCATCCTGGACATCTGTAAGTGTACAAAAAGGATCAAAGCCTTTTTTTATTCCCTGCTCTAGACACCTGTGTGTTTCTTTCTAAGATATTTTGACTTTCAGTCAGTTTTTCTCTAGATAAATTTTTGAAGTTGTAATTTCATCTATCGCTTTTGCAGTGTATGGGCTGAAAGAAAGTCTGGGACAGTGCTGTGCAGTGATACTGCTCAGGATCAGGCGTAAGGGTGGCTGTGTTAACTGGGATGGGTGTATGGGCTAACTGGTGGTGTTCTGGACATGCAGCATGATGGGGCCTCCTTCCTTCATTTCTGCTGCTGGGATGCAGTCACTCAGCACTCGTGCGGGATCTCTGTATCATGCCCTGTTCAGCACAGACAAGGCTTGGTTTTTATAAGACAGATGCTCCAGGCTGTTAGAAAATAAGCACCACTGAAAGGTCCTTAACTTCAGCACCCAAAGATTAGAACTGTCCGTATTTCCCACTGCATCCCCCTTCTTGAAATCTGTCCTTTTTCCTAATTCTTTTTTTTGTCCTTAAGTGCTGTTCTATCTCTTTTAACAGGACTCAGGAAGTCTGAAATGGACTGTGAAAGCCACAGTACGCATGGGGATTGAAACTAGACGTGCTCACCCATTCCTAGCCAACATACAAAATAAGCATTTAACCATGTAGGCCAAGGTACAAAACACTGCCAGAGCAAGGAAAAGCCACACTAAGCCTGACATCCTATCCTGAACCTGTCCAGTTTCATTTTTATCACCAAAATAGCAGCCACCAGCAGCTGATGGCATTCTGCACCTGTTCCCTCCAAGACCTATTTGTTGACAATGGACTTACTGTCTACCTCTATGTTTATTCAACAGCAATGTCTGGTTTCCCTACCATGTACAGCAAAGGGTTGAGAAGCCACATTGCAAAGAACAATAATTCACTTCAAGGTATTTCTCATTTTGAAAAGACTTGCTCTTTTTATTCTCCCTGCATTTGAACTTGAGAAACTGGTTGATATAATCAGTAAAAAAGGAATATATGCATATACATATTCATACCAGGTTACACATTTATGTTGCACACGTACACGGTTGTGGGTACTGAATAACGCAGTTAATTGCCACTGAGTTCTGGGGTGGAAGAGTTTCATTACTCTCATTTGCGTGGAGCTTAAATCCAAAGCTCCTGCAGAGGAGGAAGGTCACTTAAATCACTGCCAGGAGCAAACTACTCACTGTACTCAATTACCACTTACAATCTTTCATCACTGAGGTCTTCTGCACCGCAGATTGTCACCTAACTCCTTCTTTCCAAGCGTGCATGTGTGGCATGTAGAGAGCAGCAGCAGTGAGCAGTTGCTGGCATACGTTTGTGAATGTGGTCTATCAGGGAGCCAGACTCTAATGCTATTACACCACAGAACGCTTTGCTCTGGAAGCTGTCTTTCTGTCTTCAGAACTATTCAGGGAGCACAATCCCATGCAAGACAGGGAAAAGTATGGGCATATAACCCCAGGCATGTAGTAATCCTAACGGTTTTCATGGACCAATTTAGGCAGCTTGCACTAAACCATTCATACATGCTTATGTTTAGCTGGATTTTCTTCATGGTTCAATTTAGAGACACAAAGCTTTTGTCTCATTATCACCATCGATTTGCTCATTTGGGCATTTATATCAGTGTATTCACAAATAATGGTGCAAAAAGTTTTGGGTGACTACAGAGAGTTTGAACTGGAAGCTAGATCATTTTTCTCTGTTGGTTGTACTCATGCTGGCAGTTAAACTGGTGTGTAGATAGCAAATACGTAATTGCTTTTAGAAGAAGAAACTGCATCCATTTAGGTTACAGACTGAGTATGGATTTTCGTGCCCGGGGTTCATGTTGTCGATTACATGCAGTAGTTCTGTTGTCTTTTATCAGGGCTTTCAGTAAAGTATGGTACATTGATGAATCCTTTGCCTCCAGGTGGTTCTGGTTATGCCGCTTTACTGGTGAGTGTCCAGTTTTCTGAAAAGTGGGTCCACATTGATCTGTGTTTTAAAGGTATTTGGGCCAATAAACCAACTCACACCCCTTCAGTCTCGAACCCATGTTGAGTTGAATGGACATTAAGAAAGAGCCATCCACATAATAGAAACCATATAAACAATTTTTCGTTTCTGTCAATCACAACAGAAACAAAAAACCCTTTAAACTCACAGATTTTCTCATTTAAGGTCTTAATCCTTTACCAGAAATACTTCTGAAGGGGCTGCAAAGGTCAAGGAGTCATGAGTTTAACTGTACAGCTTTTGCAAAATGGGGGACTTGGTGATAAAGGGACTGGTCTAATGCCAGAGCAGGATATTCTGAGAGTTGCACCCTCCATTGGGCTGGCTGTTCAACCAGGACATGGACACCTAGTCCCTTGTTTTGGCTCTGCCACATGGCTGCAGGGTGGAAATAGGCTTCCCCCAGTTCCCAGATATGAAGAAGTATTCCAGGGAAAAGTGGTACCCTGCTTTTCCCTTGCCATCCCCTTGGCCATAGATCCTGGGCTGAGCAAGGGCACTCTCCGTCGTTACCTTGTCACATTAGTACAGTTTCTAGCACGAGTGTAACACAAATAGTGTGGCCTCAATGCCTTGCAGCTTTACCCTATATATTAGCTAGCTGAAGAAGATGCTCTGCAGATTCTCCTCCAGCAGTGGAGCAAAAGGGTCAGCTTTCAACTGGATCCACAGAAAGGGGGAGCTGTGGGATGCAAAAGTTGGGAGTTCTTCATGGAGCAGGTGACTCACATCTAAGGACAAATAAAGGACATGGAAAACCTGCCTGTGGCCCAGACTGGCAGCATTACCCTTCTGCAGCGAACAGAAGGGGAATCCTGACCACTTGCTCTCAGTGATGCTGGAAAAGCTGATGCCAAAGGAAAAGACAGTTAACGGAGATTCATAGATTCTAGCTACAACTATCTGAAAGAAGGATGAAGACAGGAGGTGGCTGGTCTCTTTTCCCAAGCAACAAGTGCTAGGACATGAGGGAAATGGCTTCAAGCTGTGCCAGGGGAAATTTAGACTGGATATTAGGGAAAATGTCTTCACTGCAAGGGTGCTCAGGCATTGAAACAGCCTGCCCAGGAAAGTGGTGGAATCACCATCCCTGGAAGTGCTCACAAACCATGTAGACGATGCCCTTAGTGACATGGCTTAGCAGTGGATTGGCAGCCCTGGAGGAATGGTTGGACTTGATGATCTTAAAGGTCTTTTCCAATCTAGCTGATTCTGTGTTTCTATGATTCTATAAATAGCTGAACTGAAAAGAAAAGCAAAGCCCCCCATTCTTTTCCAGTCCCAATCAAGCAGCACATAGCTCTTCTGGCTTTATGTGAAGCTTGGCCCCACGTGCTGTACAGGGACACCCTTTTGACCTGTGCTCTCTGCAGTTAATGGCTCACACCATAAAGCGTTCCTATGATCATTAAAATAGGAGGTGTTATTCTCTCCTCCATAATAGTCCGACAATCTAATTTTAGTCACGCTGTATGCAGTAATGACCCTATATTATCACAAGAAACTATTAAGTTGCCAACGCAAAGGTTGTTCTCATTGATTTTCTTCTTAGGTTGTCATGATAGAGCACAACTAATGAATGGAAATCCCCAGTCCAAATAATTTCTAAATAAATTACTCCCTCAAAGCTTTTACTTTTAAATAGAAGAATTGATTTAATACTTTAGTGGCTTTTCTTCTTTCTAAACTTGTGATTTAGCCAACCCCTGACTGCATTTATGAACCAGGCTTGTTCTGGCTTAGCTGGTTATATGTTCCCTTCAAGGAAGCCACACGGAAACTCAGCGAAGGGTGAAGAAAAGGAAATCCCTGAAAGCCTGTGCCACAGAATTAAAGGGTTTCTTTTTGTGTCTGTATCAGCTGTAGGGCTGTGTTAGGTGCTCTGCAAACACTCATTAGGGGACTGTTTTTCCTACTTTTTGAAGAAAGGGGTTGTTGTTTAAACTTCCATTTCACATTACAGGTTAAGATCACAGACAGCCCATTTGATTTTCTCACGGTGACATGAGATGCCCATTTCCAAGTCCACTCCCCCCCTCCAGTATATCTTTTTGGCTGTGTTCAGTCAAATAAAACAATCACTGTTTGTGCCAACTCTATTCAAAGCTTTTTATAACTGAAGAGGAGATATTTTTGTCAATGATATTTTCACAGCACTGAAGAAGGAGCCTCAGTGCAAAAGTCAGACTCACTGTGGGACAGCAGAAGGGCTGCGGACCAAGCTTTGTATCAGCTAGGACATACTGGCATGTTTCTGGCTTGCATTTACTAGATTTAATGAGACTGTCCCCAAATCTTTCATCTGGGCTGACTGAGAACCTCCTAAAATGCAGCCTGCTACATCTTGACTGCAGGACAAGAAGGTGAGCAAGTGAGTGGATGCCATCAGCTCACTCTTTGTGACAGTGTGCATCCATCTGCACCTGCTGCATATCTCTGAGCAGAGTCTTGACAGCCTTTGTCAGCTTTCTGTGCTTCCTCCCATCGCTAACCCAGATCTTTGCTCATGCTGCTCCATGCTAAACCTGGAATCCCAGGGGAGGGTGCACTCTCTCTAATTGCTGACACCTCCTCATTAACTTCCCTTGCACTCCCAAGGGAGCCCTGTGCCCACTCAGCAGAGCTGAGAGCTGGGGCTGGCTCAGCTGCTCTCCGGTTGCAGTCTCACGTGTTTCTTGTTTTGAACCTGTGCTGTTAGGACTGTTAAGGGAACATTTTTGTCTCTTAGCCTGCTTTAGCTTCCCTGCATAGCTCTCCTGCACCCCTCAGACAGCACCCATTGCGTAACTTGGCTCTCTCCAATTAGAAATAACACTTTGGTGAGGAGCCATTTCCTCTTCCTGCTTTTAACAATTGCCACTGCCTTCTGCTGTTCCTCTTGTAAGGACCAGCCCCATTAATCTGTGTTGGGTTAGAGATCTCCTACAGGGCTGAGCTGCTCATGTCAGTGAGATGGAATGGATTCTGCGATCTCCTCTAAACAGAGTCCCGCTTCTGCATGTGCCTGATGGCAAGAAATTCTCCATCTGTGTCCTGAGATGCCCTCAAGCTGCCCAAGTCAGGCGCTTGCCAAAGGCACGGGCTTTGAGGGGCAATCGCTGATGAGGTGAATGTGGATACATTTGTGCAGTTATCCAATAGCTTCTGATTACCTGCGTCATTACTGCAGTGGGAGAGCGGAGCAGGCTTATGTCAGCAATATTGCTGACTCAGCTTTTCTGGGAACACAGCATTGGCTTGAAAATCTTGGTTTTTTTAAAGCAGTGTAGGTGCAGGAAGCCTCTTTCTGATTAATATATCAAAAACCCCTTATTGCAAACCAAGGTGGAGTGTGGTGGGCATGCAAACAAGACACAGTCCGTATGTCCAGGACAGTGTAACTACAGAGAAAAAACAGGCAGCTGGAAAAAAAGCACTGAGAGGTCACAGTCTAGGACTAATCATGACCTTTGGCAGCCTTTCAATGTTTCTTCAGTGCTAATTTTATACTTGCCTTTTAAAGAGGGGGTAGCAATGACCTGTCTCAATACAAAACCTCAAGTTTTGTGGTAACACTAGAGCTCTGGGAGCTGGGCCACAAGGCGAACAATCAACATTGCCTGGGGTGACTGCAGTGTCAGGGTCCCATCCTTGAGTTCAGCTCAGCCACAAGGCTGTTGTGGGATTCCTGGTAAGGTCAGATCCTTCCCACATGGATATTTTATGTTTAAAAATGCTTGTCATTCGCATTAATTTGTCAGTCCCTTCCTTTCCCACACTTTCTTCTTTCCCTTTTAAAAGAAACTTTAACTGGAGATCTAAACCATCAGAAATAACAAAGCAATTCTATGAGGTTGGTTTTGGGTTTTGTTCTTCCCTTGAAATAATCTAGTATTACTTTTAAGGCTGCTTCAGCGGATAAACTGAGTAACACTTTAATTGAACAGTTCCTCCAGTCTGGTAATGATTTTGTATAGTGAGTGGATCTTAAGCCCATGAGAGCTTGAGCTAACCTTTCACCAATGCCACATGACACCAGCTTTTTGAGCACTGGATTAGGAAGGGATTGGTACTGTTTCTGTACACCTCCGGCCATGCTTAACTTGCTATGAGAGGCTTCTAGCCCTCTGAAGAAGAGGCAATACAGGACAGACTCCCTAGACCGTGGTTTAGGACACAGATCTACGCTGGTCATTTTGCTTATGACAAAATGACCAAGATTTCCCATGATCTAGGAACTGTCTCTTGGGTCTTTGATTTCTTGCACTTACGTTTCATCTGTGAATGCAATTCCAAAGTACTCCTTCTCCTTCAGGTTGAAATGAGATGCCACCAAATCAAGCAACTCCTTGGCCAAAAGCTTTGGCTGGAAAACAAGAATGAAAGGAAGTGATTAACGAGGGGAACTCAGAACTGCGCTGTGCTTCAGGAGGGAAACACTATCTTTGAAGGTACCCCACTGCTATTGCTTTTATGTTCCTGCTGGTGTTCAAGCTGAAGCTGCAAGCAGCATTAACTCCTCAAAATGAGCCATAGTTTCCCTCCTAGGAAATACTGAAAACCTGCTTAATGTTTCTACAGCCAGATGAGCTATTGCCTGCCAGTGCTCAGACCTACCATGACCAGCTCCCTCATGCCTCTCTGATAATTTTAGTTGTTAAAGCTTTTTATCAAGGACCTCTGCAAACATACTTCAGACTCCCACTCTCACACACGCAGTGCAGATACACGCTCATAACACTAAGAAAATACATAGTGCCAAAAGATAGGATGTGACAGGACCAAATGAGAAGTAAATGACAGAACAAAATAGTTTTCTATTCAGTATTGCTTGTCATTTAGAGATAAGGTTATATCCTCAAATTTAGGCACTTGGAAGGAAAGGGAGGAAAGTAACACATAAAATACCGTTTGTAAGAGCGTGAAAGCTCTTACAAGCTCAGGGAAACTATTCACTCCATATGGAGACAGTGCTTTGCTACCTTTTCTGCAAAACCTCATTTGACTTTTAAGTCTAATGTTTCCTCCTTCCTCTATGAATTTCTACCAGCTTTGCTGAATTCCTGTGTTTCCTTCTGAACTACTGAAGTCTTTGCCACAACAAAGCTCTTGTTCTGACCATCACTGGTAGGAAAGAGGGGTACAAAAGATCCAGGTAGATGCAGCCCGTGATGCTCCAGCAGCACTGGCACACCTGAGGTCAGAGATCCCAACAGCATCCTAGTGCAATTGCCAGCACTGTCCAGACTGCTCCTTTATGCACCCAATGCAAGGATGGTTTCTAGGTCACACCAGGAAAGAAAAGCAATAGCTGTGCCTAAATGCAGCATTAGCTTAAAGCAGCCTCCAAAGAGGAGATAAGTTGTTGTGTAGAAAGAGCAGCTTGGTGGATAACAAATAGGTGGGATGCAACTAGCTTCATTTTAATTCTCAAATCAGACTTCTCAGGCACAACCATTGGTGTCTCTCCTACGTCTACACTGCCTGCTGCAGTGCCTTTCAAGGGCTTCTTAAATAGCTCATGAAGTGCGCTCGGAGTTGAGTAGACCAGGCATGAGGCCACGGTCATGTCCTTTGTCTCCTTGAGTCCCGTCAGGGACCCAAGCAAAGACCACACCAGCTACACTAGTCTCTTTGAAGACTCCTCAGACATTTCTCTTCACCCATGGGGTGCCCTGGGGTGACTCAGTTACTTGAGAAATGAGAAATGGTGCTGCCAAGCAAGGAAGCGAGCCATCAGCTGGCCTTGTTTGTGAATGTTCCATCCCTGGCAGTGTTCGAGGCCAGGCTGGACAGACCCTCGGGTGACATGGTCTAGGGTGAGGTGGCCCTGCCCATGGCAGAGGTGTTGGAACTTGAGTGATCTAAATGCCCTTTTCAACCCAAACCATTCTGTAATTCTATGATTCTATGATGCTATGATTCAGTCAACTTCCTCACTTCTTTGTTATTTCTGCTGAGTGAGACCTGGCTGCTGATGGTCAGCATGGCGATGGCTTTCCCTTCTCTACTGGCCAGTGGTGGCTGCTTTTCTTCCAGCACAACCTCTTCCTGCCCATGGGGCTTGACAGGGTCACAATCTCCACTGCATTTTCCCCTGGCACTGCCATGGCGCTTCCTCCAAAGTAGCAGATAAGGCAGGATAACTCTTTGCCTTGCAAGACAAGGGAAAAGAACAATACAGCACTGGAGCAGTGTCAGGTTAGTTACCGGACCAGAGCCCACCAGTGGTGAAATTAAGCCCCACTAGCCCCCTCCAAGATTACTTTCTGCTCTTCTCTTAAGCTCTGCAAGGTTACTGTCCTTTCATTTCCTGTGTCCTCCCAACACAGATGGGCAACCTGAGTCTCAGAGGGGAGAAGAAGAAGGTGTCTTCTCCAGGTAGCAAAGACTTCTCAAAACAGGCCTGCACAGCAGGGATGAGGGCAGGAAAACCCTGCCAGGCGCAAACTGAGCTGCAGCCAGTCTGCCTTGTCTCAGGGGAGACCCGTGTGCTCGCTGTTAACAGTTAATCTGCTTGCTGTTGGGGATGGGAACGGCTGAGCAATGACCTCCTTTCATGTGAGCCACACAGACAAAGAGCTCATTAGCAATGCCTGTGGCAAGTTGTTTTAATTCATTATTAATTCCTGGACTTCCTTTTCCAGAGGGATATTCATTTTGCATTAATAAAACTTCCATCACAGACACATTGAAGAAGATGGGGACTGCTCTCTGAAAGCAGGGAAATCGATAGAAAGTAGGCCCAGGATCTTCTATATCCAATATCAGTGGTCAGCAAGATAGCTGTGAATCCCACAGCCACAGGGATAATCAGGAATAACAAGTGTTATTCAAACCAGAAACTGAACTGTGTCCTCAGTGCTGTGGAGCTGGACCGTGGTGCACTGTGTGCTGCCTGGGCAGCTGCTGAGACCCCTCTTTGGACTTGCAAATATGATGCTGTCCATAAAAACTTAGTACCTCAATACTTAGTACCTCAATACTGGGTCAGCGGATCCACCTGCCAGACATGATGGCATCAGTGCATCATCCAGTGGTTTCCTCGTCATCTGTAAAGTGTGCAGCTCCTCTGTGAAGTCAAACCTGACTTGGGGGCACTCTAAGGTTTCTCCTTTGCCTCTTGGAGAGGCAGAAAAGCAGATATGGACTTATTAGGGCTACCTCCTTACTGTCAGAATGACCCGGACACCCTTCACTGTGCCCTGGGCCATGTTTGAGAGGCTTGTTTGAAATGCTGCACAATGCAAAGTACTTCTGCTTCAGAAGTAAGGACCATAGCAAGCACATGGTCAGGGCTTTTCTGCAACCCCAGCTCCTGCAGCCTTGAAGCAGGGAATTCATCCCCTCCCTCCTCTCCTAAACAACTTGAGTTTGTTCAAATAATGACTTAGAGGAAAGGGAGAGCTTTATTAGTAGCATTAGGATGTGGCAGGGAAAGAGCTGAGCATCACTAGGGGATCTGACTTGAACTCACACCAGGAAAACTTATGAAAAGGCACCAAAGGCAGTGCAAGAAGGCACGTATGGGATCACAGCTGGATGACGCTCCCAGCACTGTCTTCCTGCATTCCCCAATTTCTCAAAGAACCCCATACCCTGACTGCAGGCACAGGCTGTGCTAGAGAGAACCATGCCAAGAAAACTTGAGTGCATGCAGTGCCCAAGCTCTGTCTTTATCTCCTTGGCTCTATTTTAAGGAGCATTCAGCACCGACAAATTAACCACAGAGGATGAGTCTCTATTCCTTGTGCTGTGCTTATCTCTGCAGAGACACTCCAAACGGGTGCACCCTATATGGGTGTCTGTTCCTAATTAAACATGAAGGCAACTTCCCTGAATAATGCCAGATCACAGCAAACACTAACAGCAAGTAGGGAAGAGGAGGTGGAGGCTGCATGAGGGAGGAGTGACACCGATTCAGTGTCAGAACCCCCTGAGTATCACAGCTCTTCCATGTATTTATTGGATGAGCTCTCAGAGCTCATGAACCCTCTAACATGGACCCACTGTGGGAGCTGGCTGGGATCTGCTCATAGGAGACCTTCCCAGTGCTAGAGAGAGGAAAAGGAGAAGGTGAGATGCAGGTGATGCAGAGCAAGGTGTTACTACACAAGATAACATGCAAACCCCATTTTGATGACTCCTAACATCAGCCGTGGTCATTGTCACACAAGTTTAATGATCATACTGATATGTTATGGGCATGTATTGGCTATAGGATGGGAAGAGGAGGAAGAGGGATTCTGAGGAGAAGAATCTCTTGTAGTCTGGAGAAAGCTGGACTCCAAGCTGTGTGGTATGGTTGTGTCCTGGGCTCAGCAGTAGCAGTTTTTTTTCTCCTTCTTAGTAGCTGGTGCAGTGCTGTGGTTTTGACTTTCAGCCTGGGAACAGCGCTGATAACACCAATG
>WYDI02026740.1:9083-51688 GCA_009867235.2 Psittacus erithacus | reverse complement strand
AAGGACAGGTTGTGGGGGGAAAACAAGCAGGCTACATGCTTTGTCTAATTTACGACTAAGCTTAAACCACAACAATACTTTAAGTATATTTTTATTAGAATATTTCATTTCTGTTGTAAAGTATTTGCATTTTGTTTTTTAATGGTATGATTTCCTATTAACTTATTGTTTTTTTCAGTCAATAATGTACTTTTTTAATAAATAAAAGAAGCACTTTAAGAAGGAATCCATAAGAGCTAATAGCATTGACTTTTTCTGTAACTAATACAGAGATAGTTTTAACACAGGCATGCAAAATTTGAATATATTATTTTTGGTATTTTCTTGTTTACATCATATAACCATTGTTTTCTTCTGTTGTTTCAAATCCTCTCAATGATTTCCAAATGGATGCCTACCTGATTTTTAGTATTCTGACACCAGAGACTTCAAACATATTTTAGTGCCAAATTCTCATTCAAATTAATGAAAGTGATTTCTCCAAACAAAGGAAGATATCAAATGAGCATCTACGAATCCAGTCCAAGGAATTCCTGATTTTCAGTTCTGAATTGATTTCATTGGAAAAAGTGATCTGCATTATTTGTGCAAATTACTTCTAGAACTCTGTGCTTCAGTTTTCTCTCAGTGAATCTTCGTTGTTTACTTTTTACTTGTCCTTTTAGGCTGCCTTAATCATAGGTTTCAGCCTCCTGTTGCTTATCTGGACAAGTAAATGTCCAAGATGCTAGTGAGTGTGATAAGCAGGACTTACTTTCTGTTTCGGAATGATAAGTAGGACTTACTTTCTGTTTCGGAATGATTATCTCTTTGTTTAAATTAAAGTGCTTTTATTTTTTTTAATAATGGAAAATCTTCATCTTTCTGGCCTTAAATTTTCCATGGTAAGTGTGTGCATCAGCATATGTTTATTTACTCATAATCTTTATAGCAGGAATGCAGAACAACTTAATAAACCCACAGATTTCAAGTAGATGAACTACAATTAACTCAGCTTATTGCTTTATAAGATCTTTTGGGAAGCTGACTGAAGGAGAGAAAGTAGTTAAAATAACCCAGCAGCCTTCTACAGTCATATTGACAAGGGCACAAATTCTTTCTGGTTATGGAAGAAATACAGAAAAAGCAATAAGATAATAGTTCAGCTGAAGTCAGTGATTTAAAAACGTCATCTAGGAAGTGGAATCTTGATTGGACATTAAGGATGAGCACAAAAGCATATAAAGGCACACTCATAAAAAGCAGCTAATAGAATGATTCACCTAGAAGGGACACCAACTGCAAAAAAGAAATGGTGTAGAAGGATATTGACATCAAGAAGAAAAACCAGAAAAATTCTCTCCTACTTATTAAAGGAAGATAGCTATAAATAGATGATGTTAAGAAGGCTGAACTGTTTAATGGCTTTTTAGCATGCAATCAAGTGATTATCTTACCAATCCACTGACAAAGGGGAACATCTGAGTATGGGAGAAATATTGACCCAGTGAACAGCCTTGAAGATGGTTAGGGAGCTGGAGTAAAGGATATTTGAATGGGAATTTATTGTGCTTAACATGGAGAGGAAAATATAAGAGGGAATCTAACTGTAGTCTTATAGAGAAGATGGAGCCAGATTCTCCCCAGGAGGCATAGTGAGAGGATAAACCCCAAGGCTCAAGAGAATAAATGCAAGAAATTGTAATTGGACATAAGGAAAAAATAATTAAGTATAAGATGTTGCCCAGAATGGTTGAGTAATCTCTGTCTTTGAATATTTTGAACAACTGTAATGGGAAGGTCATGAGCAGTCTGATCCGAGTTCTGCTCCTTTGTCCCCTAAGTCTTGGTACTAGATCTCCGGTGATCCCCTCCATCTATAGTTCTGTGATTTCATGTCCATAAGTCAGGTTTTTCAGACAAGCTGAATTTGATGAGCTTTTTTTGAAGACTCTTTAATGCTCCAAAATCTGTTGAACTTTTAAACATATTGGTGGCATGATTAGCTATAGATCTAGATCCTAGGAGCTCAAGGGATAAAGTACATGATTTCCTAAGCCCCTCAATGTTTCCTTATAATCTGCTGATTACAGTATGTTTCAGAAAAAATAGCAAAGTCTTTCTCCAAATGGTTAAAGAGAAGGTGGATATACCGCACATCTTCCTGGGAAATTAGACTCAGTCCTACCTGATGTACTCTGATATTGCTCATGGCCTTTTTTTCACTTGTGTTCTCTGCCTTGTTCCTTGGTTTTGTTTGCCTGCCGTCACACACTGTGGTGAGTAAAGAAAAGTGCTGAGTGCCCATAGCTGATATAGCAGTCACAGAAGCTACAATTTGAGCAAGAAAAAGTTCTAAATATTCTGAAATTTAAGTCTAAAAGTGTTATTATTGCACCTTATTTCAGTGATAACCTTCATCATTTTCAGTTCTTAGTACTTGAGTATATTTTAGCTGTGATTATATTGTTACTTTGTCAACATTTAAAATGTACCTTCTGAAGTCACAATATTATTTGTTTATTGCTGCTACTGGGGCACAGACTGCATCATCATGTATAGTTTGAAGAATGCTGTCTGCTGCGGTGCTCCATGGCCCTTCCCAATTGAGCGGCCATGAACAGCTTCTGGCAACAGGATGTGGGGCAACCCAGAGGTGCTGCCTGGACATGAAGTCAGCTTTGTCCTTTCTGCCACTCTGAAGTACTTTGGAGAAGAAAAAAAAATGAGTATTTTTTTGTATTTCCAGCAAGTTTGTACTTCCTCAGCAAGCATTGAGGCACTTTGTTTTATCGGTTTGACTACATCCAATAGTGTGACTTTTGCTTCTCTCCTACAGGGACCCAAAATGTGGTTAACTGATGCAGATTTTTTTAATCTTCCAAGGACCTTCAGATGAGAATCAAAGTCAGGTCCCCAGTTAGTTATGTAAATAGTACTGCTGCAGTTTGTGTCTCTAATGTACCTATAAGTAACCACTGAAGGAATGAATTTAAGTGACTATAACTTAGGATATACACAAAGCCAATCCACCCACTGCTCAGAAAGGGTACTGCCTTAGCAATACCTCAGCATCCTGCTACCCAGAAGGGACTCATTTTAATATAAAGTTGTCATACAAGTCATGCAAACATTTTTTTTTTTAATCTGTGATTCACTTCAGTGCTGAGGAGTCTCATTCACCTGTTCAAGGCAACAGAAAGATTTGCAATGACTTCAAAAGGAATTAGAATGAACACCAGCTTGAGATAGACAGGGAATGGCTTTTCCATTCAAATTTTAGCTGCGTGCTTGTAAAGCAAGTGAATGCTGCTCTAGTTTTTACCTGCAAGTAACTATGTGACCAAGGCTGGGAACCATGGGAAAAACATGAAAGTGTTTAAACTTTATTGTGGCCATGAACTTCCATATCTTCATATATGACTGTTTCAAGTTCCCTTGAAATTGAAATGCATTTGCTTGATTCTTTTAAGTGACCTTTTTAAAGTTGTGGGGGTTATGTTTGCTTGAGTTTGATTTGATGGATGGATAATGATTGTAAACACAAGATTATTAAAGATACACAGAAATTGGGATAATAACAGCAGTGTAAATCTATTTCTTTCTGGGGCTTTCTTCTATTCAGAGCTGCTTTTGGTGAATCTAAACAGTTTTGTGCTAGGACACTGACTGATTATGAGAGCCCTCCCTGTCATGGTGGCTGCTGCTCAGGTCTGGAGGAAAGCTGCAGGTCATTAGTTCTAAGTGCTGGTACACATAAGATAATGTAAATAACAGGTCCAAATGAAGCAATTTAATTTAAATGGAGTCCACAGCTGTAACTCTTTTGATTTCAATTTTACTGACTTCATGCTTCTTTCTTTCCTGCTGTTATTATCCACTAATTTACACTTGTATATAAACCAGTCCGGACATCACATTTGTATGGATTGCATAGCTTTTCACAGCAATTACATTTCTTCAGAGACAGAGTAGAACACTTTCACTGAAAACCTCTCTAGCATGAAAAAAGAGACACTTCTACAGAATGAATCACCATATTCTATATAGCTTTCTGTAGTAACCACAGGTTAGGTACAACATAGGCAGGCTGTGACCTACTCCAAATCTACTGCTAGGTTGCTATTTAACTAGGGGTTAGTGCAAGGCAAGACTGTCCCAGCCATGACAGAGCTGCTCTGAACTGACTTCATATGAAATTTGAAATAATTGATCTCTCTGAAAATATGGCTTTGTGTAGGGAAACCACACTTGGAAAAATGAGATGAGGTATTACAAATATTGCCTTAAGAAAGAAAGGTCTTCATTGCAACCCTTTGGGCCAGAAGTGTGAGGAGGAGGATGCAGAAAAAGGAAAGACTGGTTTTTGGTTTTACAAACCCAGGATATTTGGCCTTCACCATCTGGTCCAAACCCTGAGAAATAGAGGATGACAATGTTAATCCCATTGAGTAGTGTCTCAGGGTCTATATTAAAATAAGGGGCTTTTTTTTTACCCTTGGTCCTGTTGGAAGTTGGATTTAGAACTTCAGTACTCAGATGTTCAGAAAGTTTCTAATTCCTGCCTAAAGGTATGTATAATCAATGCAATTATATTTGTTCTTAAGAGACCTTTACCTGCCTGCTCTTCCTCCTTTACTCCTTTAGACTAGATATAAATCAAGTTATTTCTCAGCCTTTCTACTGCTAGATCTGAGTAGAAGCCAAAGATTTTGGCTTTGTGTGATTTTGTATGGCACAGTCTGCTTATCCTTTTCTCAACAACTTTCACTTTGAATTCATGTTCTTTGAACATTCTATGAACATCAGAGTTCAAACTTTCCATAAGATTTTGGATCAGGCCTCCCATCTCCTGCTTGAATGACATCTTTTTTGTTTAGTTGTTTTTTTCCTGTTACCAGAATATTCTGATGATTCAGTCAAGGAGTTGTTGCCTTTTCTGCTGGTAGTTAACATTGAAGACAACTAGGCATCTAATGATCAAATCAAAGCACTTTCTATCTCTATCTATAGTTTACTATTTTATAGATTACCTGCACTGTGGAATTATTGTGCCCGATGCTGAGCTTGTTAAGTGTTAGGTAATGAGTAGTTCAGATTTTGGGTTGAGTTCCAGCTAGCCATGCTGAAGATTGCCACATACATAGTTTAACTCGACACAAATGATGAACTAACAGTTTACCTTCTGCACACACACAAAAAAAGACTATCTTTAAGCCATAATAAATTTTGTTTTTCACTTTGGCTCTAAATCACTGCATCCTTTTATAAAGCATTAACTTAATCTTTATAACATAGTAATTTGAACAATTATGCATCCCAAGGGCAAGATACAGCTGTTTGAATTTACTTTGTGCTTGAAAGGACAGGTTCTCTGCATCGGAGAACAGTGAAAATGTTATTGTTCAGAATGTAATGAGATTAAGACCACAGGTCTAAGCTTCATTATCCCATTTCTCCAGTCATTCACATTAGTGACGGACAAGAGCAAAATGTGAATCAACAGCAGTGGTAGTGTGCTTTTTCTTTCATTTTGCGCTCCAGTTACAGGTGCATTACAAGGTAGAATGGTAGCTGCACTCACCATATACATTTGCGTGGATGCATTTGTGTTCATACCCATATGTATATTAAAGTTTACATGAGACAAGCGGGGTTCTATGCACATGATGAGGTAGGAGTTTTTCCCATTTTATTTCGCCTGCAAATGAAGTACACTGTTCCTAAGGCTTGTCTCATGAGCCTTGTCACCTCTATTAGGTGATGTTTACACTGGTTACTTTCTGTTAAATCCAGCTTTTTATGACCCTGCATTGTATGTTGTTTTCTCCCATTTCTAGAAGGTGGCTCAGCTAAAGTGCTTTACTTATTTTATTCATAGCTTTCACTTAAATAAGTAACCTTCTGTTTCTCTTTGTGCAGAGGTAACAATCGATCATTTTCCTTCTCAAAATAGAGCTTGTTTCTTGGTATTTTTTGTCAAATCCACTGAAAACCTTTCCTAGCACAAAGTCTTTGGTTGCAAAATGTCCTGCCTGACACCATTAATACGGGTAACCAAGGAAGATTATTTTTTCTTTTTTGTAGGAAGCTTTCCAAATGCAGAAACTTAGAGAAGGAAAAGTGCAGTCAGAGAAAAGCAGTGTAAAGTCCTAATAGGTCAGATTATTGAGTTTTGTTGCAACTCTTTTGCTCACTAAGGTGTTTTTATGCGGTCCTTCAGTCCACCTCTTTCAAATGGCCTCCTGCATCATCAGACTGGGAAATGGACATGAATTCCCTTTTGCTGGAGCTCTTTTAGGGTCAAACCATAGACTCTTTTCCTCTCGTGAAAAAAGAAAATAGCTTCCACCTTAACATTGCTCTGGCAGAATGGCAAGATGCTGGTCACCAACTCTTTCCCTCTGAATAACAGCTGGATGGGGACAGGCTTCAGTGTGTTGGAGCTGGACCTGTTGTGCAGGAGTAAGTAACCCCCAGGAACTACAGCTGAAATGAAGGAGAAAACACATAGGTAGCATTTGCCAGAGTACATCCTTAGAGGCATTATAATAAGAAAGTGAAATCACCAGCTTGGCATAGCAGCAGTGGTAATGAATTATGTCTTAGCAGGCAGTGAAGAAATGAGGTGGCAAAGAAACTCAGAACTGGTGACATCACACTTAAAAAGAAAGCCTGCCTAACGGTTAAAAATACGTTAGAAATAGTATAGAATTTAATGACTTTCAAAATACCGAAGAGTGATTAATTGGTTGGGTGGTAAGCCACCAGCTTGGATGAGCACATAAATCATGTTAGCGGCATGTTTGTCAAGTACTCTTTTCAGCCTTTTGCACTTTAGTTTTATATCTAGAGATGCAGGACTGCTAGATAACCATTGACAAAATACCATCTGGAAATGGGCAGAAACAAAACTGAGCAATTCTTCACCCTCCAGTTCACTCTGCAGGGAAAGCTTTTGCCCCAGGGTTTGCAGAAGGCCTGAGTTTTCTCCTCTTGGTGCAGAGTACAGCAGAGCACTCCTGTCCCTTTCTGGCTTGGTTTTTGCCTCCCCTCTGATATGATATCAGCCTGGCCTTGCCCACACAGCAGGGAGCGCTGGAGAAGGAGATGGAGAATGGCATGTGCTTTTGAACAGGGAAATTCCCTTATTGCCTCTGTGAAATTACAGAGAGATGCTGAATAGAGGAGGAGGCTAAATAATCAGTCCTTATAGGTGAGCACTGCGAGTCCAGAAGACATGTGGGTAGACAGTTGTTTGTGGAGGGGATAAATACTTACATGGAAAAGATCTATGGAGAAGGAGACTAAAAGCCCAGATCTTGTCCCATGAGATTCTCAAATTTGACAATAGGGTGTTACTTAGTGACACTTTTCATTTTTGGAAGGAAACAAATATTTCATGCTATGCATATTCTCTAGTAAGGGATTAAATGCAGGATATTTGTGTATTCCTAAATGTGCTAATAATTTAGACAATTTCAGAAGTCTTAACAAACTTGGTCTCTTTATTCCTCTGTTGTGTCCTGGAAAGTGAATATAACAACTCTTCCCTTAGACGATCTATCAGTTCCTGGTCAGGCAAATCCATTTCTGAAAGCAGAGGGAAACTACTTAATTAAGGACTGTCAGCTTTTGGCTATAAGATGCTAGTATAAGCAACCCATGTGTATTAAAAAATGTTCTGAATGAGCCAAGCAAAAGCATTTAGCTTTGTAATCCTAAATAGTATGATTTCCCAGATGGAATTTTGCTAATTGAGCTTGTGATTTCCATTCATACCATCCAGGTCCCTGCTTCCCAGCTGGGATGACTGAATGCAGTTCAGGGAAAAAAATCATTTGAAAGATGGACAAAAGTAAATTAAGCATTTTTAATCCAAATATGGCAGTAGCCAGAGTAGTTTGTACTTTGAGCTTTATATAAGCCATATTTTGCATGTTGGATTTGTCAGGGTGGTATCTATGCAGCAGAAAGTTAGACTAGAGACAAATGGTCCAAAAAAGCACACAGAGGGTCTGGCTTTCTGCCAGGCACAGGCTAAAAACTCCAGTTAACGCTTTATTCTTTCAAAAGGAATGTACATGCCAGTTTGGTATATTTGAGGATGGCTATCCATTATTCATAGTCTTCTGATGGAGAGACACTGACTGGAGATGAGGCCAAGAGGCATGCATCAGATCCAGATCTGGGTTCAGATTCCAGCCTGCTCACAGCCTGGCTTGGACGTCATGGAATTGTGAGAAACTCCAGCCTTTCAGCACTAATTAGTCTTGTGATATTCACAAAACAAGCAAACAAAAAAATCTGTTCTCATGCAAATGCTGTCAGTAACAGAAACTAGTAGAAGTGATACCTGAGACCTATCACACTGTTGTGCAATTCCTTCCTAGTCAAATGGTTTTCAGTTTGCTTGAAGTGTTTGCAGCTGTTAAGTGCAAAATTTTACAAGAGTGGAAGGTGAACTTAATGTAGCAGGAGTAATTTGAAAGGCAGGGAAAAGAAGCAATGAAAGTCTTTTGATGGTTCTTTAGGAGGTATTGCACGGGAGGATAACTCCTGATTAAAAGAGAATGGTTTTTGTTTTCTTGTTTACTGAAGGTTCAATAGTGCTCAAAACTAGATCCAGCTGCAGGACCGTTTGGATTTTGTGTCATGAAACTGTGACTACCAGGATGCCTCTTTCTCTCTTGCACTACCTCACATAATCTGCACTTGAAAACTTTTTAGGTCACCTAACTGAAGGGTTATGAAAGCTATAAAGGAGGTCAACAGGCTTTCTATTCCTTATTTGAAATGCTTGCCATTTCCATTTAAAGTTGGATGAAGCAGTATTGCATACAGATCGATGAGGATCTAGCTATGTCTAGGGAACTGAGTGGAAATATCTTTGCTAAAAATTTCAGCTGCAGACATGCTCATTTTTGCCAACATTTGGTCTCTTCAAACATAAATTTACTACATTTATAATATCCTCATAAAAATATTGATCCACATGAAACAGAGTTGCCAATGTTTCAAATATTTTTTCCTGGACTAGGTAAAAATAACACTATTTCCATAAATAAACATGACATACTTATTTCTTACGATTCATAAGTCAACTAACTCAGCCATATGGATTTTGATAACTATCTGGTCTTCACAGACAAGTCTGCTCTGCAAGTTTCTACAGTTTCTAAATCAGCTGCACACGTGATACCAGCAAGTAAGCAGATACCAATGATTTAATTAGAAAATTTCAAAGTCACTGCAGCTTTATCTAAAGATCAGATGAATGAGAAATTAAGTCCTATCCCATATAAAAATATGACGAAGACAGCAATGTCAAAATCACAAGAACCTTCAACAAAGAAATTTAGTTTCTAGCATTGTGTATCTCTGAAAAATCCATAGGTAACTGGTACCATGTGACAAAGTCATTTTTTAAAACCACATTGGTTCTCTTCTTGAATTCTAATAATTATAACTGGACTGATACAACATTTTGAACATTGTGTAACTGGGTATTTTTCTTGTTTGCAAAAATGACAATATGACATGTCTGTGACTTATGAGGTACATGTATTTGTTTAATATATCTCATTTCCTTCTTGAAATCTCAATCTTCAGAGAACAGAATAAGTATGAACAAAATAATCATTCCTTCAATATAAATAATGGATTACAAATGTGGGACAGAATTAGAAGGATTACGTCACTCAGACTATTTAACAAAGAGTTGTAAATTATACAGTAGAAAAATAGGGGGGAGAAATGTAAACAATCTATTAAACAAAAAATAGCTGAACATAATTTCTATAGAACAACTTCAGCATCTCTTCATAAAATGTTAATGTAGCTACAATTCTATTGATCAAATGCAAGATCTGGAGAAGTCAAACCACACAGCTCATCCCTTTAATATTTACCTTTTATGATAGCTGATTCTTTCAGATTCACGTCTTCTTGACAATAAAAAGAAATCTCTGTGTAGTAAAGTTGGTAACTGTTTGAAAGCTTCCATTGCCAGCCAAGTATAACACAATGCAACGTGCCTAAGCATAAATGAATCAGAAATATAAAAGTGTCAGACCATCATATCACACTAATTATGCATCTTACAATACAGTAGATTATTTAATGCTGTGTTATCCACAGTACTGAAATATACAGTGATGTACAAAGCACTTTTTAAGACTCCAATTGTTAGAAAAACAACTATTACATTGCTGTTAATCTACTTGTAAGTCACAGTGGATGAAATGTCCTCTTGCAGTGTCATGTTATACTGCAAGTTCAGTGATGTGAATAGTCCTTGGAAAATAGGAAGTTTAAGCATGATCTCAGACCAGTTATGATTCTGTCATGAGAGTGCTGCACACCTATCTGCTTAAGCTTATGTATTCTCCATATCATGCTGGAATACAAGTCTAATTATCTACTTTATTGTAAATGAAGCATGAAGTTTTTGGAAAGATTGATAATTGCGCCACACAGGATGTAACAGTTTTCCATTTATTCTTGTCATCTATCATATGTTCAGTAAATTTATCTGCCAGAGGAGGAGAGAGATTGCAGATGCAGTGCATAACCATCTGTGTGGGACAATCAAATACGAAGGGCTGGGAGCTCATAGAGCTTATCTTTTTGCCCATATTTGTCCCGTCCTGACTAAAACTTTCTCATTACAGGCTCAGGTTATCACTATCTCAACCAGTTTTGGTAGTAAATGAAATACATTCACACATCTGAGTGAAATTTTTCTTGTAGTAAATTTGCTGTCCGTTTTTTTACAATGCCCATATCGCATGAACACTCGCTTAAGATGAGTGTTAAAGAAGAGTTTATCTTACCATCAGCACCTGTGTTTGACACTGTCCTGACACCAAACCTCAGCGGCCTTTGTGGTGGCCACTTTGTAGGCATGCTAATTTTCAGCTGCCTGATAACAATATCTGAGGTCTCACAGGCTGGAGAAGTTTTCCCAGACTCCAGGCTGCATGCTGAAGCCTGGCAGTAGTTGAGCTATCCCACTGCATTCTGCTCAGGCTCATGAGCTCCCACAGGCATCTTGCTGTGAATCTGAAACAAAATATAGCCTTTGAATTGCCACTTGGAGTATGCCAATACACATTTTAACTCTTCCAAATGCAATGTCATTCAACTAGGAGCAAAAACATAGTGCTTATGGTAACAAGAGGGGGGTTACATCTTAGAAAGCTGAGAGTCAAGAGAATTTAGGCATGATGGTAGGAAAATAGCTGACTCTGAAATGACAGAATGCTAAAACAATTCTTAAAGGGTATCAGGAAAAAAAGGGAAGCGCTGTCATGTTTGATAATAGTGTTAGAGATACCATTATCAGAATACCATGTTTAAGACTATTTTCTTTCTTTAAAAAGCTGCTGAAAAATTGATGAAAGGAAAATAAAAGAACTACAAGACTTCTGAACGTTGTAAACCACTTCGTTCTGACAAGGTGTTGCTTGTTTATCCAAGAAAAATTAAAATATTATAATAAAAAATATCTGTGTAAGGAAGAGATTTTAATTGCTAGCAGTAAGGAAAGACATTGCAATCAAAAGGTTATTAGAGTCCTTTTTATTCAGAATAGACAGAAAAGCACAAAAACCTGTGGTTAAACCTAAAGTTTTTGAAATTAAGAATCAACATCCACACCTAATAAAGATGTTTAGCCCAAGGCACACAGTTTAAGAACCAGTTGATAGAGTTACGTAACTGGTGCTAACTAAATATTCATAATTACTGCATAAAGGATGCGTGGTTCAATAACAGGAAAGCCCCAGAGGGCTGCAGAAAATCCAAAGAAAAAAAACACCATGCACTTCTCTCACAATGACCACCCTATTATACTGATCTCCATGAGGCCGCACCTTTAGTTTGCCTCCAGCAGAAAGAGCTGGAGTATACGATTAGCTTTGCTCTCTTCCCTTCTAAGAGGATGAATGACCATCAATTTCTTCCTGACAGCAACACAAATTTACCATTTTACTAAGTTTTTTTCCATGGAAATTAAATGCTAGTTAGACTATGCACTTCAATATCCCACAAGTGATAGAGATAAGAATGATCTGTCAGGACATATAAACATTGACATGCAATGAAAGAGACTGAAGACAAAATCAAGGCTGTGGTCAGAACCTTGCTTGAAACCACCAATTAAATGAAAAAAAACCCCTGAAGACTGGAAGCATCATATGCATTTCTGTGAGCCTGCTTACTGCTTTACTTACTCTCAGTTAAAGAAATAGTAAAAACACAAAAATACAGATCAAAAGGATTTACTTGGTTGGGATATCAACCCAACCACTGATTCAGAATATAGATTAAGACTTGAAGAGGGTTAGAGGGAGGGGGTGTTGAATAAATGATGGGGTCACCAACATAAGCATATGTTCCTGTTTTGCTTATATATTCAGGCATCAGATTCATGAAGCCTATCATATACAGATTTATTCTAGAAAGTATTCAAAAGCATGTGCTGGATTTTTTCACATTAAGGCCATGGTAAGCAAAACTCAGTTTTTGTACAAAGCTTGATCTAACTGACTTTTCAAAGCAAAAAGCAGGTTATCTAATATCTCTGAAAGGTGCTCAGTTCACTGCTTCACTATCTGTAATATAGGTATCATGGAGTGATTTGGGCTGCCATGATGCTGTCAATGTCTGAAATACTATCTGCATATATAAAACATAAAGAAAACAAGCTAAACAATTCTAGTAGTTCTTTTTAGATGCATTGCTGCAAAGGTTCTTAACAAAAAGCCCAGGAGTTTTACTTTTATTTGTGCTCAGCAAAATCTAAAAATAATTCTTAGAACACTGTCAAATAAATTTTCTTACAACAGAAAATATTAAACAGTATGTTGGCTAATAAGGCAATTATGTGAAATCAATTGAAGTGAAAAGAAATAGTTGCTTCATTGTTAGAAAACTTCTAAAATATCTGTTTTCAGAAATGACAGAATTGTGGTGTGGCAGTTACTTGGATGGGATATGCCGGGGGCAGAGCTAGAACTTCTATCAGTGACAAATACTGTTAATCTGGAATGAGCGTCTAATAAGATCTGATAGCAGAACTTCAGATCTCAGATCTCTTTCTCTGTAGAGAAAGGGGAAAAATGAAAAACATTTTCTAGCAAAATAAATTGAACAGTCTTTCCAACTCTTACAGTCAAATTTCACTTTAATTTTGATATTTCTGAGTAGATTCTAAACTTTATCTAATTATAGACTCGTTTATGGAGAGAAAGCAACATAGCAAGCACTAGCAAATGATGGAAATTGTAAATACTGAAAAAAATACAAAAAATGCATGTTGGCAAATCTCTCTGTACTATTTGGTATAAATGAGCCTGGCCTCTGAGCAAACCTGGTTTGTAAGAACAACCTTAATTTAGTGCCAAATAGTATATGGTTTTGCATATCAGGATAGGACAGCTAAAATAACTAGTGCTTTACATTGTAAGTAATCATGCTGAAGTCAATGTAATTGTCTATGGAGTAAGATACTACTTAGAGTAAATAAGAATTTTGGTTTTGTCATAATAAAACAACCAACTTTTGATGAATAATAACAGGAATTCAAAATGCTTGACCTGAAGTCTAGACAAACTGAACATTTGTGTTCAGCTTGGAAATTATCAAAGAAAATCTGTCTTTGATAATTTGAATTCCATTGATACTGACATGCTAAAACAGCAACTTAGAGCTTTTACTTTCTGAGAAACCCTGTGCTAAAGAATCATAAATAAGATCCTGTATTTTTACAAAGAATGTTACCCAGCTAAGGGGGATGACATCTCACAATGCAAGGATACAAACCAGTCCAATTAATAATCAGGTGACCAAAGTCAAAGGTCCCTGAAATGGGGACAATGCAGCACAGCTAAATTTGAGACATTTATCAAGCTGTCTCACAAAAGTATTGTTAATCTAAATGTGTCTGGTTTAAAGCACTGGTAATTTATTTGGCTATTTCATCACTTGTGAAGTTTGTGCCATTAGTATTTAATCATCTTAGATTCATAATCATCCTCTCTTCCTGCAATATACCTCAAGGACAATAAAGTCCTGCAATTTTGTCTTTGTGCTTCCTTTTCACCTTAGTCTTGACTGGTGAAGAAGCATTTTAAAGATACTGAATGCTACACTCTGGAAGGCTGTAATTTTTGGCATTTTGAGGACAGTTTTACTCAGAAAGGCAGAACATTTTTTAGTTGCACATCATTATGTTTCCATGCGCAGGTTTCATTTTCCTGCACAAGTTGAAGATCCAATCCTCTTTTCATCTGAGCTCTCAAAGGACTATCTGCAGAACGGAGAAGGCAGAGTTAGCTCCTTTTTTGCAAGACCCTCTAGCTATGTCAACATGTGTAAATATGTTCATTTTGAGACTATTCATACATTTTCAATTACACCCTATAGGAAAGCCCCATTTTTTAGGAAAAAATAAAATCCAGAGGGAAACTTAGGAAAATAGAATTGCATTTGGGAATACGTTGTCATAATGCTGGGACAACAATAGAAAAAAGGTTGTGCAGAGAGAAGCAGTTTCCATATGCAATCATGTCAGAAACAATAGAAGATATATCACACCAGTATAAAAACTCCTGAGCATATTCCGGAAGGTTAAAATGAACTTTAGTTATGGGAGCTTTACTTTGACTTAAGGGACTCTAAACTGGTTCTTGTTTCACTTACAGTTCTCCATAACAGAGAAGACTGAAGATATTTTTTTCCTGGACCTCTACTGAAAATGAGGAGTTAAGCCAGAAGCCTCAGTGTTACTAAAAGTGACTCACTGATTTTGTATTAGCTTTACGCCGCTGTCAGACTCATTCTTAAGAATAAACTGGGAAGACTCCTAATGCGGATTTTAGGATAATCTTACATAGCATACTTTTAAAGAAACTTTTTTATTTTTTCCCTAAAATGTTTCAGATAGTAGGAGAAGGGTGAAGAGCCTCTCTGAAGTTGAGAGAAAGAACTGAAGAAATGTAAACCACTAGTCACCAAAAAGGGTTAGGAAACCTAGTGGCGTTATCAAATGCCAGATACGATCCTATCTGGTGCTTTAAGTGATTCCTCTAAGTGTTCTTCGTCTGTGCAGTCATTTAACTCCTAATTCAAGGAAAAATCTCAAGCTCCACAAGTTTCAGAA
This sequence comes from Psittacus erithacus, assembly GCA_009867235.2. Taxonomy (NCBI): domain Eukaryota; kingdom Metazoa; phylum Chordata; class Aves; order Psittaciformes; family Psittacidae; genus Psittacus; species Psittacus erithacus. The sequence continues at coordinate 36,543 of WYDI02026740.1, read as the reverse complement.
TACTGATGCAGGAAATTAACCTGCTCATCTTTTACCTATACTTTTCAGAAGAACAGGTAGTCTGTGTTTTACAATATGTCAATGAAAATGAAAATACATATATTTTCATCAGTGGATGGGTCAAGAACATCTCAAAAGAAGCCAGAAGTCTCTCCTACCTTTAGAAAGCTAGATTACTTCAGCACAAAAGAATATAAACCATAAATAACTTTGCTTGATACTACATATTGTTATGGTGCAAATAGTTAAATTCTTACTTGTTTAGATAACTCTGCTGAAAACAAAATGACAAATATATCTCCTAATATATTAACGCAGGCCAATAATCAGTTATGAATTTCATGTTTTACTTCAGCCTACCCTCTATGGATGTTAACATCCAGATTTATGAAGGTATTTAAAAACATCCGTGGTGAAAAACTTCAAAAAATGCACAGCTGCCCAATTTTTATTGAAGGAAATCACCAAAAGAGCTACCAAAGAGCTCAGACAATGTCACAGTTAATGCTCTTTCACCATTAGATATGTTATTACTTGTTTTCCGCTTTGTATTGAGTGAATTTTCCTTATTTGGAAAGGAAAAATACTGGCACTTCTGTCTGGCTTCACTGTTTTTAATGACATCTTCTATGTGTTGCTCAGTACAGTTACCTTACACATATTGCATATTTCCATTTGAGGTAGTCAGATCTTCTTCCGAGATCTGGCTCAAAGGCAAAAACTGCCTGACATCCTGACATCACTAAGCACAAAACATAACCATTTTGGTTTCTGTATGCAGTCAACAACAGCAACAAAAGTTTCTCTAAAAGACAATTTAACCTCAGAAGCTGCAATTGATTCTTTTAGAAGAGCCGTTCTCACTGTTGACTAGGTAGGGAGTCTGGAGTGGCTAGAATTTGTATAGGTACTTAAGGATCTTGTATTATTTTCTTTATGCATTGCTAGGGAGCTAGGCACCTGTTTTAAGTGCTTTTTTTGTGGGAATATACAGAAGAATATGTTAAATTGATTTCTTGCACTGTGTTCCAGGTGCAAGCAAGCATCTGAGTCTTAGTCTCTTGTCAGCTTGAAATGCTAAGTTTTGGGACAGAAAATTCAAGATGTATGACTTACAATGTAAACAAATTCTCCTTACCTCAGAATTTGTATGCATCTGGATGTGTACTTGAAGTGTATTTGAGAAGACAGATTAGCTTACTCTTAGTCACTTCTTGTTCAACATGATCATTTAGTTGGATAAAGTAACTCTCATTCATTCTACAGTGTTTCTGAAATTAAAACACCACATAAACTGATGCATAACAGTCTCAGTGAAATTCACAACTGATTATTGGCCTGTATATTCTTTTCTGAAGTTATCTAGTTTTCTAAATGTAAGTGAAACTTTTGGCTTCTTTTGAGATGTTCTTGACCCCCCCACTGATGAAAATATATGTATTTTCATTTTCATTGACATATTTACCTTGTGTTATATCAGCGTTACCTTTGGCCTCAAATCCTTTGAAACAAGCATCTGTCTCTTTTTAAAAAGGTTTCTTAAATGGTAATATGTTTAGAATTACAGGGGAATCTCAGATCTTCTGTTAGTCAGAATATCTTCTATCATTAAGGCTTTGTACTACAAGAAGATGGTAAAGTCCGGTGGTTACAGAATAACCATGTTCTTTCTATAGTTAAACTATGCAGCTCTTGTCTGACTTTGAATAAAGTGCTTTGCGTATTTCTACATTAGAGTGGTTTATACTGTTCTTATCACCATAGTTTAAGAACAGCTGCCAGGAAGACACTAAAGAAGTAATTATACATCTGTTTCTTGTCCTTTGAGGAAAGAAAAGTATGTTAGTGGAGTGTTTGCTTTGCATTTTTTATATCCATATTTCCATAGGTTTATATTAGAAGGGATAAAGTCAAAGAAGTTCCTTGTGCTTATAGCAAAGTTGTGAAGTTTGCCCCTGAAAGTACGTTTCCAAGTCTTGAACTCTCGCTGAGAAAGTTGTTTAGTTTGTGAGTTCACCATTACTGTAGAAAGCTTAGTTGTACTAAGGAAAGTCATTATGCGTGATGGTCTCTTTCAGAGCCTGAGGTAACAGTGAGATATTTGATGCTTTAAAGATGAGGATTAGGAGCTTGCATTTGATTCATAATTACATGATAACAAAGTATGTGAAGGGAAAAATTTGTGCATGTTCATAGTTCTTTCAGATTTGTTCCAATTTGTCATAGTATGGGGACATCTATTGGGCCACAAGGGAAACCTGATTCATATCACAGAATCACAGAATCGTTAGGGTTGGAAGGGACCTCTGAAGATCACCTATGCCCCACCCTCCAGCCCCCCCATGCATCTTTCTATTAAAATAACTGTTTTGTTTTAAAATGTCATTGATTTCCAGTGCATGGATCGGTTGTCCGTCTTTGCCAGACGATGCCAACCCACCACCTGTGGACTGTATGCCTTCTAATGAAGGCCTGTCTTCTCTACTTACAGGAATTTACTACTATATCAAACTCAGGGTGCACCCATGACTTAGTAGAATGGGATCTTTCTCCATTACTTGAAGCCATTTGCCTTTAGTTTTTAAGTGATGGAAACTGATATTTGAGGAATTATTTGCTAGAAACTTCTGCTGAAGCTCAGTTTTCTAGAAATCTGTATAGATTTCAATAATATAGGTACAGATTTCTGGTCATGCAGCTGTGTCAGAAACAGCTCTGCCTCAAGTAAAAATCCAAAAGCAGGACCAGAGCTCTTTTCACCTTCTTGGACTTTAATTCTCTTGATGTGTGTACATGTATGGAACTGTAGCTCTTTCTGAAATAATATATTCTGCAGAAGTTCCTAAGATAGTGCTAAAGGACTTTGTTCCCATATTTCCCCATTAATGAGAGGATACTCCACATGGCACCTCAAAGCACATGTTCCAGCTTGGTTTTCCAGGAGAGGAAACGCTTGGTTTTGACTGGTCATGTAGATAAGGGCATTGCAAATGTGCACAGTGGGAAGTGCTGCATCTTGAAAGAACCAAGTCTACACATGGAGGCACCCATAGATGCTGCTGAGGCACCCTTAGGTAAGGCAGAAGGACTCCATATTGTCTTTTACCACTTTGAATTTCAGGTTTCATCCTTATCCACATTACACTGATCTAGTCCTGCTGGGAAATGTCACTGAATACAGTTTATCTTTTACCAGACTGGGACAGTCCAGAAACAAAACACAATAACAGTCCTTTTGAGTGCCACTTTGAGGGAGATTAGGGTAAGAACTTGCTCAACGGACAAGTACATATCTGTATTCACAGCCAAGGAACTTTACGCCACCCCACTGCAGGGCCTCAGCACATTTTAGCGCAATGTTTGGAATGGTTGTTATTACCCTCTCACCCAACAGCAGTATTTTATGGTTATGGCCATATCAAATACAATGCAGAGGGTGAGAATAAATATTTGGTTGAGGGGGAAGGTATCTGTTGATGCTACTATATCAGTTTCAGTTCTGCAGTCTGGATTGAATGTAATTCCAGTAGGCTCTCAGGTTGTTCCTCTGTGAATTCTTTCAGAAGGTTTTACAAGGGCAAAACCCACTAGAATTGCTGTAATTGTCTAGAATAACTTGACACTATGTATAAATCAATGTGATGACACAAGAAAACAAAAGTTCCTTCCCATCCATCTTTTTTTTTTTTTTTCCTGTTGGGTTGTCAGTTCTCTAGAGAAGTTTGTGACAGAACTGCACAGTAATTAACATAAATATATTCTTGTTTCAGGTGGGCTCCACCACTGCTGTTATTTTCCTTCCCTGAGCGTCAGATGTTGCTGACGTAAAAAAATCTGCCATTTGACAGATCAGAGAATTCTGTTAATAGGCTTTATGTTGTTACTTCCCTTAACTTGCCTTTTCTCTGACAACATTTGGATGTCACGTGAATTCAATTCTATTTCAAGAGATTTGTATACCTAAATTAAACTATTGTGTCACCTACACGATATGGCTCAGGTCCAGAAAATCCAAAGGGACAGGGAGAACTATCTCAAACTGTGTGTGAAAACTGGTAAAAAAAAGAAAGAAAAGAAACTGATTTTTATCACTAGTTGAAGACTATCACTGATGAAGATTGCTAGTGTTAAAGATCAGTGAAAGTCAGGCAGGCAAGACAGAAGTTTGTACCCCATACTAGCTGTTAAATGGACTTCAGCTCCAAAAGAAGTCTGAGGTGGAGAGCCCATTCAGCCATGTGGATAGTGGTGTAGGCTCAGTCCTGCTCTGAGTTTTGAGGTGAAGTGACAGCCTGACCCAAAAGGCTGCAAGGTACCCTAAGGGACAGGTTGCAGACAGAGACCAGCCCTGCAGCAGGAGGCTGGTCTGGCTAGACCTGGACATCAGGAAGAAGCTCCTGAGTGCCCAGAGGACCAGGGAAAGCCATCATGAAAGTCCCCAGCTTCCTGCTAACTGGTGTCTTGTGTGAAGTTCTGAAGGGGCAGAACTGATTAATAGTCTTGTCTAAGCCACCAGCTTTTCTGCTCAGAGATTGCAGTGAAAACAGTAATTTTTAAATTCCAGTGACCTGTCTGTGCATGAGTGAAAGCTGGATTGAACTGCAGTGAACTCACTCCTACCACTTTTGTAAATCTCTCTTTAACAAACACTATGACAGCCACTGATATGGTTTGTGTTGCTTCACACACCACCACTTTTGTCATTAACCAAAAAGACAGATGTGGGGGTCACTGTCATGTTTTTTCTTTTATTGGAGATGGCTACAGTCAGATTTTTTATGCTGCTGGCACTTTGTTGTTGCTTGTAACACTGCTTTTGACTATAGCTGAGGCAGTAGACTGAAGCGGTAATCATGCTTTTCGGCAGCACAAGCATCTTTGAACTTCTAGAGATGCTTTCTTTTTTCTTATGGTTGCAATTATTTGCTGTGGTCCTTTCATCCTGTTTTCAACCCCCTAGTATCAAATTGAAATATTTTTGGTGAGTTTTTCTCTAACCATCTTTGCTTTTCCTCTATATTTGAAATCACAATAATTCTCCCAGGCCTCTCTCTATTTCTTCCTTTTCAACCGATGTCTTTGGAAATACCATCAGCTGTGATAATCATTGATTTATGTTATTTTAAATTATGATACCATAGACCCCTATTCAGACATGAGATTGTTATATAAACATTTGAGCTCATCTATTTTTCAGGGGGAAAAGGTAGGGTTCGATGCTGATATGTATGTATTTTGTTTCTCTTCCATACAAAAAGTAAAATAAATCGGGGTACCTTTTGTTAGACCAATTTCTTATATTAGATCTAATTTAGCCCTACCTCCAGATTCATTGTGGTCCTACTCCAGCTGATGGCATGCCATCAGAAAAGAAGAAAAAAAAAGAACTCCTCCCCCCAAAACTAAAAGCAACCCAAACACCTATATTCTATATCCCTTTTTAGCTCTTCTGAACAGCAAGCACTAAGTGGTATTTTTGCCTTTATACATCATAAGGTGGCCTCATAGCTGCTAGCTTTTATAAGTGGGATGGTCAAAAGGAGAAAACAGGTTATAAAAATTAACAACAAAAAAACTCATTCTTTTCTCATTTTTTCCTTCAGTTGCCCCATCTCCATTCTGCCTTCCTTCTTGAAATCCACTGGATATGTTACCTGGGACTGATGTCCTTTGCTTCTATCCTAGGTCCCTCCCTAGTCCCACAGCTTTCTCCTGTGCCATCTAGAAATATTTAGTTTGTAAAGACTTCTTTCTAAAAGTACCTTAAAATCACAATTCAAGTCCTTTCTGACTGGTCACTATCCTCTAAATGCTGTGACCTTTTCTTATAGACCCTTAACTCCCAAATATACGTAGCTGGTGAAGCACTGAAATCTAGGTGGTGTCATGAGAAGAAGGAAGAGGTATGAAAGGAACAACTGAAACAAAAACATATGAAAGATTTTCCATTCTCTATGGCCAGGACAATGCACATGGGTTTATATTCATGAAAAAGAAAAAAGGTCTGTCTCTTCATGTAGCAGGCATCTTGCTGGAAAACATGACCCCTTGCTATCTCGTGAGAAAGGAGGAGATGAAGAAGACTGAAGGATGCTGTAACAGCCATACACAAATCACCCAGGAGAGCTGAGTAGTTGTGTCTGAGTGCCGCAGCAGAGACACTGGGTTTTTATACCTGCAGCAGCCCTCATTCTGGGCAACTGATAGATTATGCAGAAGTAAATGAGGAGTATAAAGTTAAAGGACATGATGAGAGTCATGAAGTCCCCAAGCAGGAAGCCAGTCTAAATGCCACAGTAAAATCATCCTCCATGCACATGAGGACAAGAGCAAGTCCCAAAGAAAAGGAGACTTTTTGGAGGTCTTTTTGTATGAAGGGAGGAAAACCACTTGAGTGGCTTGCCTCCTGTTCTGGCTGCCACAACTGAGACACTTCTTTCACACTAATTGGGCTGTTCTCAGAGTAAGAGGGGAGATTAAAGCCTCATTTATATCCTTCTAAATAAATACGACTGTAATTTTTGCCAGCTTCTGTTGCTCAGCTTCTCTCCCTCCACACATTTTTCTTTCCATGAGTGATTTAGTTTGCTGAAATAAATCAACATACTTCTCAAGTGTAGTCCTCCACAGCTAGCACAGCCGTTTCACATAGATTTAACCCAGAAGGTTTAGCCTAACATTTTATTCATGATCACCAGACATTGCAAGCTGCAAAACTACCATGGATGTGCAGTGTTTTTCAAACCACTTCATGTCACAAGAAAAAAGCAGAAGTGAGGAGTTAGCCTAACTAGAGCACACTTTCCTACCTTGGGATGTGGTGTAGTTGTCTACCTGATTTGATGAATTGCTGATCAGCTACAGTTTTGGATGGGATTACAAGGAGGGGTTACAATTCTTGAAAGAGCTTTACCAAAAGATGCATGCTGCAGCTTCAGTCTTGGAGCACTGCTTGAGCAGGAAATCTTCTGATAAGCAGGAATTTAACAAAGACCAGACATCAGAAGCACTATGTAACACAGCATCACTCAGGAACAAGAAAACTGAGAAATTTCTGTAATGCCAACCTCAACACAGGGATCACAGTAGAGGCATGAGATGTTTCTCTCCACAAGCACTACAGGGGAGCAAAATAAAATCAGTGAATGCTAGCAGATAACATGAACAGGACTGCAACATCACTTGATGCATCAAGGGAGATTTTAAAAGTTTGTCATGTCGCAGAAAAGTACATTATAGGCTGCAAGCACTTACTTTCAAGTACGTAGTAAGGCCAGTGAAAGTTGCTTCTGTAAGTGTGACAGAGACATTTAGGATTGCTAGCCTGGCAACCAAAACTATCTTCAACACATGCAAATCAAGAAAAGAACATGTAGAAAATACACAACGCATCTGAAAACGCAAATTTTTTGTTTCTAGAAGCACTGAGGCACTGGCAATTAGGTAAAAAAAAATAGTGAAAAAAGGGGTTTAGCATTGAGACTTTTTCAAATTGTTTCGAAGTGCTTATTCAGATATGTTATATTCAGCTATGTTCAGATATTGTTTATGCATACAGGCCAAATTGTTCTTAGTTTGCAGCTTGTACATAGTGATTTTACGTGCAAATGACAACAGTGAGATAAATTATGAAAGTCAAAAGTTATGAGTAAAAAAACAGATGACATGGAGGGGGAATTTATCAGTATAATTGTATTTGGTTTGCATAGGCCCTTGTTTGTCTCATTTTTGTCATCAAAAGCCTGTAGCACCACAAGGTGGCAGTAAAAAATTACTTATTGCATCATCTTTGACACCTGGTTATGTAAACAACGAATACACCTATTGTCCCAGTGTTGAGCTTATGCAAATATCAAACCTATCTCATTTGTTAAGAAAATTACATGTATGGTCAAATTCTAACATTTGTGTAAAAAAAATGTGAATATTAATCAAACAAGTAATCTTAACTCAGGAATTATGAATTTTAATTTGCAATGTATGCAGAGTTGTCCATAGTAGAAATTTTTTAAGTAGTTAGAATAATCAGCCATTTCTTTTCCATGTGGCAATCAAAATCCTTGAAATAAGATAGAATAATTAGAATATTATGCCCATTTAATTTATCCTATGTACAGAAAAATTAAAATTAAAATGAGAATGTTGTGATGAATCTACCCAATACAGTAGAGCTAAGTGCCAAAGCAGTTTCCTGCTGAGTCAGTCAATGGTACAAGCTGCCTCTTCAAGAATAAGAGTGAATAAAGAAGCAAGAAATCTTGCTTCTGTCAGAGGCAGTTGAGATTCATTCAATATATTTGATATAAGAATCAGCTCCTAGAATGTTATTGGATATAAATGATTGCCCAAGCAGAAGGACATGGCCAGGGTCACATTGCAGGGATTTTTTTGCTGAGATCAGCTAGAATTTTCTCTTGTACATTCTTTGTTGAGTGCAAAAGTGTCAACTCATCCATCATTTTGTTTTTCCTACCCCTAGTCACCTCCAGTAGCCACACGCACTGTGGGGAAGGATCTGACTTTTCCAAATCGCTGTCTTCACTGTTAATTTAAAGTGTAGCTACCATCCCCTCTAAGGGCTGAATAGGGTAAAGAATCACACTTTCAGCCAGAGATGTGCTTGGTAGCATGCAAAAGTAGGCACTTGTCAGCCTCATATCAAGAGAACGTAACACTAGTTTCTCATACATTGGTTATAATTTCCATAACCTAGGCTATACCATTTGTTAAATGTTACCTCTGGGTTTGCTGAATAGATGTTTCCACACCACACTACTATAGAATGATGTGCCCCTTCTGAGGATATCATAGAATACTAAGAAGTTGTTCCATCAGAAGTTCCATCTTTGTGTTTGTCAGATAAATTAATCTACATTTAAAAAATCTTTAAATGTATAGCAAGACTAAAACTTATCTTCAGCTGAAATCACCATCTACAGTAAATCTTATTTATAAAGAGCTATAATGGCTGTATTTCCCAGAATGCTTTAATAGACAGGAGTGGTCTAATCCCCATCCTGCTGGCACTGGCATGGAGATTTGTGCTCCCTTCCTGGCACTTATATCAGCTCTGAGAAGTGCAGAGGGCTTTGAGTGGTACTGAATAGCTGTTCCAATCCTGCTGATCTGAGCCTGACAGGCTGCAAAATGAGAGTCAGGTACTTACTTGGCTGCCCTCCCCACAGGGCAGCTGCTAATGAACTACAGTTCTTTGCAAGGACCCATACAGCTGGTTCATCAGCAGCTGCTAATAAACTTTGTTTCAGGCTTGCTAAGACTGTCAAGGGGACAGACCCTTAGGACCTCCTACAGGGTGTGGAGATGGGCATCAGGCCCTTCAGGACAAAGCTGGCTTTGTGGACTTGAAAGCTGGAAACACAGCTGCTGCTGATGCTGCCAGATCCAGACCACAAGGATAGATCATGAAGACAACCCATGCACCAGCTTTTCTAAGGAGTGTCTCTGCTTTGATCAAGAGGAATAACAGAGCTATTTTTTAAAATTAGGGATGACAGAACAGCCTGTGGCAAAGCAAAGCAAAATAAATAAACCTGAACAGAAGAAAAGCTATTCAAAGTGTACAAATGTAGTGCATTTAGCCACTGTCTTGCCCAGAAGTAAAAATTGTATGGAGAAAAGGCTGGGTGGTAGCAAGAGGAGGTGCAAAGAGAAGGTACAAACATGCTCTAATGAACTGCATTTGAATTTTTTTCAAAGAGAATCCTTAAACCTACAAGGCCTTAAGCAGATGCATTTCCCTGTGTGTTTGAATCATAGGCAGCTAGAGATTTAGATTTCCATGTCATAAAGCTGCTTTCCTCTCATGATGGCATACCACAGAACAAGGAATTGGGCTCATCTCCAAAAAAGTTCAACACCTGGACCTTGGTTGCTAACTGTGACAACCCATGAGGTCGATCCATACCAGGGATGGTTTCTGACATGGCAGAATTGTACAGGGACCTTCAGAGTACAGCCACTCTGTCCCCGACTCAGTCCTCATAGCAAGCGGGGCTCATGGAGGAAAGCAGAGCTGTGGCAGACTGAAAGGGTGCAGGAAGGGAACAAAAACTGAAGGAACAACCAGTACTTGAGGCCCTTGAGGTTTTATCACAACCAGGTAGTCTGTGGCAGGGCTACTAGGGCAGAACTGGAGGCTGCAAGATCAATTACACAAGTGCAGATCTCACCTTTAAACTGGCTTTCGACTACCCTTTCTTCTTAACTTGCAGACTCAGGGGGACAGAGGCTGGTGGCTCTCACTTCCATGTGCTCATTTGTGACAGCATGGATCCATGTTCATCTAAAGTATGGTCTGCAGGTGATCAGTACTACATACAGTGTACTGGAAAATCTACTACCACACTTCCATATGTGATCATCACAGCAGATTTTGTCCAAGCAGCCCCATGAATCCCAGATTACCACTGACACCTTTGAATCATGCAGACACCAGCTGAAACAAATAAACAGGATTTGGATTCTATTATAAAAAAAAGAACTTCTCCTTCTAGTGGGGTGTGCTGAAATAAGTAGCTTTTTATCTTAATAGTCAGGAGCTTTGCTGTGTAATACTCATGAAAAGATGTGGTTTAGGCTATTCTGTACTCCCAGATGAGAGGTGCTTGAAAGAAATTAAAAAGTAATTATGTGTGTTGTCACCAGGCATTTGGGAATATATGTGTTGCAACAGGCAGAAAACGTGACTTAACCCTACAGTGACTGGCCTTTTTTCCCTGCATAAATAATACATTTGAATAAGAAGAAAATTTGAAATGGAGGGAAAATTTAAGGTTAAATGAAAGATATTGGCAATTTATATCTGTCTTATAAAAGGAAATAAAATTTTTAGTGCTAATATCTTCTCAAATGTTAGTAGCATTTTTTTTATATATATTTCCAGGTGTTTCAAAATGCTTCTTGTCCCCTGGCAATGTTAATTAGATTCTTCCACATGAAGATGTGCAACTTCCATTTGGCCCAGATTTGTCTCACTTGTCGTTCTGTGAAGAATCAGAGGACAACAGTAGGTGTTTGTTGTGGTTTAACACCAGCAAGTAGCTTAGCCACACACAGACTTTTGTTTGCCCCTCTCCAGTGAAATATAGAAAAGAATCACAAAAGTAAAACTGAGGAAACTAATAGGAAAGCAAAAGCAAAGCAAAATAAGAAATTCATTCATTACTTCTCATTGGCACACAGGTGTTCAGCCATTTTCAGAACAGCAGGACTCCAACACCTGTAATTGTTACTTGGGAAGGTAGACATCAAAACTGTAAACATCACCCCTTACTCCTCCTTTCTGCCACCTTTTATTGTTAAGGACATTATATGGCATGGGAAATGTCTTGGTCGGTTGGGGTCAGCTGTTCCAGCTGTGTCCCAGCCTGTTTGCTGGTGTGGCAGTCTGAGGAGCAGGAAAGGCAAGCCCCGATCATCAGCAGCAAAAGCATGGATGTATTATCAACACTGTTTTGTTCTCAGATACAAAAAATATCCCATACATGCTGCTATGAGGAAAATTAACTCCATCCCAGCCAAAACCAGTGCAATGTAGTCAAGAGATAGATAGTAATGTTATTTATGTTTATTCCTATCACAGCTTCTGACAGCCACAAACAAAACTAACTAGTGCCATAAGTTAGGAATAACTACAACTGTGACACTTCATAGTCTTTTTCAAAAGTATGACCTTCAACATACATGTCTTTCATGTTCGCTTACATGCAGTCTTGTGGCTCTCTGGGTTTCTCTACCTGCAGGGCAGTCTGGTTCCGGTAGCTTCAGCAAAAACCTGAGAATACCAAAACCCAGCATGGATGTGGGCACTTTAGCTCATGGCAGCTGGGGGGTACATGCTGCCCAGCTGGTCTGTGGAGGCTCAGGGACTCCCTGTGAGCTCTTCCCATGTGCTGCATACACCAGCTTCTGAAAGAGTAATGCCAGTCAATACCCATTGCAGAAGTGGAGCAGGGAGTGGGATGTACATTTTCTGTCCTGGGTTTTGACTGGAATCAATCAAGTTTCAGAGCAGCAAAACAACACTAAACAGATTTGGATGATGAAAGTACTGAAGCCTTTTCTATTATGATCTGTTCATCCAGACATAGCCTGAAAATGCATCAGACTATGCTAAGATCAGGTTATCCATTTCTGTCAAAGCAAGAATATTACTTACTGGGAAGTTCATTTGGAGACCAGGCGAATTATTGGACAAACTTTGAGAAGAAAGACAAAGTCATTTATCCAAGCAAAACACTAGCTAGGTAATTAATTGCAGAATTGGAAATGACGAAAAAAAAGAAAAGAAGAAGGAAAAAAAAAATAATGACAGAAAAGAAAAAGAAGAAAAGGAGGGGAAGAAAAAATATAATGAAGTGCCTGTCAGTTCTTACCTGAGATGATAGCTTTGTTCTTCAGCTTCCCCTCAGGATCTTTTCTGAGGCATTGCTCAAATATTTGGTTGAAGAGAGCTTCTAGCAGGAACTTCTCTGTCACAGCGTTACCATTGAGAACTGGTAGTTTCTTGTGATTAAAATTCTTACTTATACTACTGCTCAATAAATAACCAGAGGTACAGATGGGTAGCTGTCAGTACGCCAGTGCTCCCTGCTCTTGATCTTCAATTTGGAGAGAGCACTGCATCCTAGTATCAAGTGATTGCATCTCTCCTATCTCAATCAGAAAAGGTACTCTGTCAGTTACACGTGCCAATAGCAATGTAAAGAAAATACTGTCAACTTTTCTTTCATGGTCAAGCTGCCTGGTTCTGACTGATGCATAGTCTAATGCAAAGACACAGGGTATTTCATTAGATTCTATACATCCATCATGTTTGCTAAACTATCTTATTCTTTACAACTCAGACAATTCCTTTTGCTTGTTACAGAATTTCAGTAATCACATATTTTGCAACACAAGTAATATCTAGCCACCTTATTAATGCCACGTTAATCAGCTTGTGCACTGAACTCACATTTAGAACTAAATGGACTGAAGAGTGGGAGGACTTAGATTTTATACTCTGGGTTTTTTTAGGGTGTACTTAACCTTCCTATATTCACCTCTTTAAAAGACATTAAGCAGGCAGCAAGTGCTCCAAAACCACAACAAATACATGATGAAAGGAATCTCCATTAAGTGAAATTACAGTAGGCTTTTTTGAGCGCACTGGTTTAGGTATTACAACAGAATTGGAGCTACCATTGTTCATGCGTGCCCTTTCCCTCTGGTGTCACTTGTATGTTGTGTTTTTATACAAATAATAAATTCAGGAGTATAACCTGGTTAGGAAAGATGGTGCACTTTGAGTGAGTTCACAGTCTGTCTGACTATGAGGAATCTAGGATCTAGTAATCCTTTGCAGATCAGTTTAGGCATCAGAGGACCAGCTTTTTTGTTTGGCCTTCAGATTAGGGGCAGGGTCTGTCCCTTAGCAAAGATGTAAGCCTGTAAAGATGAACAAATGAGGGCTCTGAAGTAATCTACTCTAACTCAAAGTAACAGGTGATTAATTCTGTACTATAATTTATTTGTAATTATACATTTTTATCAGTTAAGTTAGGACCTTAGCTCTTTCCAGAAAACTGTAGATTAGGGATTTGAGAATGAGATCAGTTTAGGATATTAATTCACTGCAGCACTTCAGAATAAATCTATTATACTTTGACTCAGCTATAACCCTCTAAAGTCAGCAAGCTGAGTTCATCTACAATATGATCTTACATGAGAAATTTCATGTCTGGAAATCGGTGATGATGAGATTTCAGTGGAAGTACTGTCGATGTAGCATATGAAACTTGTGGAATTTGAGGTTTCTGAACCTCTTAAGTGGTATTAAAGCTTCCTAAAAGCTTTTATGTATTTCAGTTTCTGTATTCCTATGGTTTAAATACATATTTGATAATGGTGGGTTTTTTTAAGAAAAACATTATAGTGTAACAATAAAAATTATAGTACTTTCTGGTGTTTGGTCTCCTGGAATGGAAAAATGTTTGATCAGAACTGAGCTAGCACATGTTCAACTGCCTATATAAATTAAGGTCAAAACTGAATTCAGACTGTGTAGCTCAGAACATTTTCCAGATGTGTCTTAAAAAAACCTTCAAGAATGGATACGCTTCAGACTGCTCCACTGTACTGCTTTCTGGGCAACCTGCTCCACAGCTTTACTTGTGTGGATTTTTTTGTCCTTACATCCTGTTGTAGCCTGATACAGTTACAGTTTACAAATAATGTGCCTTGTTTTGTCACTGTGCACCTCAGTAAAGAGGTGTACAGCTCCACCTTCTCACTAATCTTCTATCAGGTGCTGGGCAGCTGCTAACAAGTCTGCTTAAAGACATCACTTCTTCAGCATGAGGAAGCCTCTGTCCCTCAGAGTCTCCTCGTAGGACAGGTGCTCCAGCCCTGAGCACTTTCGTGACCCTCCACAGATATTGCCAATGGCTGTTGCCAGCACTGTTTCAAATATGAATTAAAAAATTCGTACACTTGCAGGAGATCTGCATTTCAGGTAATTTTTGTACTGAGAAAAGGAATAAAATTGTGAAGATGCTTTTCCCCATTAGTGCGAGATACGGTTCACTCACTTCATAGAGAAGCAGTTCAGATGGCCATCAGGCTCACGTTCATTTCATGTTTTTACCTCAGATATACCAGGTCTTACTTTGCCTGAGTATTACTTCAGTAGGTTGCTAATTTGAGCCATCAGAAGCAATATCTTGACTGCTATATGGACAGAGATAATCTAACTAATTTATTGATTTACACACATAATGAATAAGAAAGTAACTTTATACTGGATCAGAACTTAAGTCCATGTCACCCAATATCCTCCCTTCAACAATGTCTCCAAGCAGATACTCAGGAAAAAGTTCAAGAATGGGGTCAGAACATGAGAAATCCTTAAATCTTTCCACATACCTTCTCCGTTTCCAGCAGTTCATGGGTAAGGGTCTTACTGTGATAGAAATAAGCTTCAGATCCTTGTGTTTATTTTTTTAAATGGCCTCCAAAACACCTTCTGGTGACAAGTTCCAGTATTTAGTTATGCCATGTGAAGAACACTTTCTTTCTGCTGCTATAAATCTCCTGTTCCTTGATTTGACTGGATATTCATTAGTGTTGTGAGAAAAAGTGTGCAGATGCTCCCGTCCACCATCTCCATGTCATTAATGATCTGATAGTCTTTTCATGTCTCTTCCACTATTCTTCCTTATTCTCTCTCTTTTAAACCAAATTACCAAGTTACTTGAGCTCCTCTCAAGTGGAAGCCATCCTATAGGCTGTATCACACTTTTTACCCTCTTCTGTGCAGTTCTTTGTTTCAGTTATAGCTCTCCTAGATTTTTTTTTTTGTTGTTGAGATACTTTGTCTGGAGCTATGCTCAGCTCTCACTGAAAGCCTTTAATTTAACTACAGTGACATTTCATGTGGCAAGCTATTGAACTATAGTTTAGCAGGTAACTGTCAAAAGTGGGACACATGCTAACTGCCTTCTGAGACTATCCCAAAATCAACCATCATGAAAAGATTTCCATTTAAACAGTAAAATGGAAGCACAGTTCCAGATGTGCCTCAAGGGCAGTATCCAAAGTATGTGGCACATTAATATTTCACTAGTAAGGTCATAGTGTGCTGTCAGAAGAAGCTCCTAGGTCATCCTCTGTCACTATGCAACATCTTGCAAATCCTTCATTTGGATAGGAAGAAAACAAACTGGGAGCATACCATTCTCCTGAGACTTCCAGTGACTTGCAGACTCAGCTACTATGCAGAAGATCTCTGTTGGGTATGTGCTTGTCATGATTACCCATTATCAACCTGGAAGCAGCTTTCTATGTACCAATACTTCAGTAGAAACTGGATTATACTCTTTATTATTATCTGTAGTAAACAGCACACAGTTAGCAGTCTGCATTGTATTTCACAAATTTGGCAAATAATATGCTTCCATTCAGCTTGTAAAGTGCTATCTATCTAACTTAAAAAAAAAAAGTAAAATACAGCTTATCCATTGCTACGATGTAGTGAAACTGAAAATATTTTCATCCAACTGAATAAAATAACAGTTTTTAAGATAAAAATATTAACATTTTGCAAATTAAGTGTGCACGATCTTGAAAAAAATGTGTACCTTAAAATAGTTCCAGCAGAAAAATGTGCCAGTCTACTACTGGTAGAATGCAAATTATCCCACACAAGAAAAAGGATGATCATTCATATTAAGTGACAATGACATTGTGCTAAAAACCTGAAATCCAAGTTTGGGTTCCTGCATGTGCCATTTATGATCTCAGTGTTTCCAGACTGAGAAGATAAATTTAGTGTGGTACAAATCCAATTAACAAAAAAAAACTTGCTAGGGTCTCTTGCAGGGTGTGATTCATTTCTGAGACTATTACCTGTGATGATCCACAGTGTGAGAAGATCTGCAGAAGACCAGGGCCAGCATAGTACTACATTTGAAGACAATGAAGAATTAGCTCCCTAAAAATGTCTTTCCTGACTACCTCCATCCGACTTCTCTGTGGGCAGAACGATTCTTCGACCTGCCAGTGACATAAGTTACAGCATGTGCACCCTCCTGGCTAAGGCATTAAACCATGACTTGATTGTACTGAAGCTTTAAATTCTTCCTTGATTTTTCTCCTCTTCTGTAAAAGGGATAAGCCGGGAAGTTCTGAGAAAGCTGACCTATTTTTCTTCTCGTAGGAGCTTGCAGTTAAAATGACATGCAGGTTATGACATTTGTGTTGAGAGGACTGACACGGATGTTTTATTCTTTTTTGGGAATAGGATGAATTTCATAATACTATAGAATTCCCAGAGGTAAAAATTAAAAACATAACAGCAAAGCATGGTAACTTAATGTTAGATTAAACCAAGCCCAGGGATTTTGAAGTTATATTTATTTAATACAGTGGCAGCTACAGAAGCAGGAAGATGAAGTCAATAGTTATTCCCCTGCCAGAGAGTGGATGAGAATGGCAGTAGATCCTAAGACACCTGCAGATGTTTTAAACCTATGTATGATGGTAGCAGACACTCAAACCATCCATCTTTCAAATATATAAATAACCAGCAGAGTGTAACACTGCAACCAAGTTTCCTGAAAAAATAATTTCTCCACAGGTAAGAGCACCTCAAGATGAATAGCTGACCAATAACTGAAAACAAATTGATCACATGCTCATGAAAAATATTTGAATGCTTGAAGGCCAAGGAGACGGAGGAGTACATTGAAAGGAAATGACTGGCAGGGATGTGCAAAGAAATATGAATCAAAGCCAGTAGCCCAGATACACACAGTACAGTTTCCTCAGCTGTGGTCTGGACAGCTAGTTCTATATGGCCGTAAAATAAAGGAAGACTTGTTTTGGGACAGAGAAAGTAAACAATTCAGTTAATGAGGAAATATGATGTTGTGTGAGGAGTAGCTTCTTGAGCAGAAACACTAATAACTCAGCTCTCCAGAAACATCATCTTGGTAAGTTTTATTCTTTGAATTATGATCTTGCATCCTTTGCAGATGGTGATATGAATCCTTTCCGAAAGGGTAGCTGGAGACTGCTGGTCAAGGTCTTCCAGGACAAGGCAGGTCTGTATGCATTGGTTCTGCTGGCTGAGGTGGACTGAAGGCTTCCACCTTTCCTGGTCAGAGGTCACCACGATCTGGCTGGTACTCACAAATGGAAGGCACATTTGGCCTGAAAGTCATAGAGCTATTGGCACAAAGTAGTAAGATGGTTTGCTTTTTTGCTGAGCCGTATGAGGAGTTGCTGCCTGAAGGGGCTCCCAATCATATGGAGGTCTTTGCCTTTTGTACCTAACCATGAAACCTAAGTATATACCTTAATCTCAGGAGAAGACTCACAATTACAATGATTTCACATCCTTATCTCATATCAATAACGTTTTTTTTTCTAAGACTAATAGCTAAAGCAGTCAGAGATTTTAAGCTGCCTCCATTAAATGACCTTTTTTTCTTCTTGTTGCCATTACTGCAAAAGAACAAACTAGAACTGCACAAATATGTCAGTAAAAATTTCTAACTCAATTTTACATCAGTTAGAGGGCCAACTGTGAAGTCGTTCCAAACAAAAACCCTCCAAAAAATTGTACTTTTGGGGCCAAATAAAGAACAAAAAAAAAAATTTAAAGAGGTGATATTAGTTCACAGGATGATTCCTTTGAGGAAAAAAAGTGACTAAATTTACTACAAATGACAAAATAGATTCACATGAAGAATTTATTTAAATGTAGTTCTTTTTCCACTGGGCATCAAAGAGTTATTGCCAAGGAGAGACGAGAGGAAACCAAAAGAATTAAAATTCAAAGTCATCAATATTTATCTCTACTATTAGACACCAAGCTGCTAAATGAAATATTTTTTAAAAAAAAGGCTTTTGTGGTGTTTCATAGGAAACTGACATTTATATAGTGAATCCTGCCTTAATGATGCGGCAGTTAATAGCAAACAGCATAATTACAGAAAGCAAAATCAGTAATATGCTTAATTCAGGAAAGGAAATTCCTGTTGATGATGGCTGCTCAAATGCATTTTATTTACATTAAAGAAAACATCTGTCCTTACTGATATTACAAATAGTTAGCTACTGATTAACTATAACCTTCTGCTAGTGAAAAGCACATTCAGGATTCTGCTTAGAAGAATAATACCTATTATGTCTTTACTTTCATGATTTTCCTATGTGTTTCACTAATAAATAGATTGCCATTGATAATGAACTGCTTTATCAAACTGCACAACAGACTACACTATTACATGCTTTCTCTGTATGTAGCTGATCTTTTTATCTTTTTGACTCACAGAGCTCATTTGCTCACAGATTTTTCCTCTGATGTGGAAATGTGGCAGTGTTTCACTTAAAATATAATTTGAAGGGAGACAAAATCTGAAATTAATGCCTCCAGATTTGTTATGCAATTAAGGCCAAATGCAACTTAGATTTTATTTCTAGAAAATGCAACATTATCTTGTTTATTGTAAAGTGGTACCTA
The DNA here is from genome assembly GCA_009867235.2 of Psittacus erithacus. Taxonomy (NCBI): domain Eukaryota; kingdom Metazoa; phylum Chordata; class Aves; order Psittaciformes; family Psittacidae; genus Psittacus; species Psittacus erithacus. Next base: position 17,516 of record WYDI02026740.1, on the reverse strand, counting down.
GACAAACAATTTGGGATAGCAGAGGAAGGATTCAGTTGTCCTAGCATAAAGTATCTTGTTATGAGCCATGCTCCGGTATCCAATGTGGGTTTTAGTTGCCAATACAGGACTGGGAAGGTCTCCCAAAAGAGATCTCTCCATCAGTGTGACTCTTCGTAATATCCCACTTGAATTCTAGTAGTTGTATGTTGGCAACAGGAAGTCCTTCCTAACACACCTAAACACTGGTAACTATGTCTGGGTGCTTACACACAAGCAAGCTCCCACTGCAGTCTGCACATCTGAGTGAGCCTCAGGTGCTGACTGCTGGCTGTCATTCTAGGATGATCTGACAAACCATGTCTATGTTATGTAGAGGACCTTTGTGAGATCATGTGAAATTAGCAGTGTCAGGTAGCAGCACATCACTCAACTATTTTAAACGTGTGCAAATATTTTTTCAGCTTTTTGTCTTTCACAGAGTTTCATTCCCTTGCTCTGTACGTGCCTGGCTCCACCTGCTCTGCTTAACTTTTCTGAGAGTGATTTGTGTGGTGCTAATGATCATACATAAAGTAAATAACCTTTCAGGAAAGAAATAACTTTAATTATAAAATGCTTTCCTGCTTAAAAAAAAAAAAGAAACTTTTCTTGGTTTTGCAAAGCCAATTTTTGTTTTATAAGACCAAGTTTTCAGCTGGTTCACAGCAAAAACTCTAGGGACATTGTAACACTTATTCATAAGTATTTAATACCTAGTTTGTGTATTTGAAAGTAAATTATCCTTGGAGGCTACTCTGAAAATCCTTTGAGATTTCCAATCCCATAATGATCAGGTAGAGAAATAGTGTTATTCAGTTTAGAACCTTCATTCCTCACATAATATTTTTTTTTGTTTATTTAGTTTTCAATAAGAAAAATATAATTTGTGGCTTTTTACATAATCATTCTATATGCAAACTCATTTTGTATTGCACTTTGCTACTAAAGCCTTTACTGCTACTGTGGGTCTCATAGCTTCTTCCCAAACCAATCCATCTTTTCTCTTTGCTCAGTTGCTACTGAGATGCAAAGCCAGTCACAAAGAAGTCTTTGGAGTCTCATTTGGCGTCAGCTTTATTTTCATATCAACCAAGGCTCTCATATAGGGTAGTGTGTCCCATGATGCCTGAAGGGTAGTTGAGATCTACATCTGTAGGCCAAGGCTGTCCTGTGAGAGCATCTTTAGTCTGTTTAATAAGAGTGAAATGCTTACTAACATGGCTGTTTATGGCTTTGCTTTTGAAATGAAGCCTTTTTTTTTTCTTTATATTTTCTTAGAGTTACGAGCTAACGTTTAGGCCAGGGACTAGGTGCTGGCCTGAGGCTTAACTAACTGAACAAGACGTGTACTGAAAAACTTCCATATGTGAGAAGTTGCTGCATGTGCTGGATATCTGTGTGAGAAGCTGAGAGAAGTTAGTTCAATAAACACTGGCTGGATTTCACAGGTTTCTAAGGGGGAGTTATATGAGATGGCCAGACTTGACAGATAACTGGAGGGGAGCAGAATCTTCCAAGGCCAAGCAGTATCTGAATAACTGAAACAGCAATGAGTTGCAGAGCCGAGATTATCCAGGTAACAGTAGCATCAGAAATACTTCATGTGGGTATATGGAAGTAGTAAAACCGAGACCAGTGGGGAAAACATAATTGGGGCAGGTTGTTTATTTGGAAAGAAACTGAGCCAGAGAAAATGAGACACAAGAATGAAAAGAGGGTCCAAAACTCTGTAAAAGGGGAATAAGGTACGTGCAGCAGGTGATCCTCTTACTGTCCAGGGTTTGATCACTACAGCTGCATGAGGACAATAAATTAAGTTGAGATGATGCCACATGAGTGAAACCTTCTGTAGTAAGCAGGACATCGGAGAGCAGCATGCTTTTCATGGATAGCAGGAGAAAACCAGATGGAGCATCCTGGCATCACCATGTCAACACCCATTCACTGGCCATTATCCACAACTTCATAACATTTTTGTTTGAAAAGGTGTGACAATAAAAAGGATCTACTGATGGTAAGAATGCCTTCCAGTTACTGCTGAAATCATTCAGGTAACACTCCATCTCACAATCAAAGCTGTGACATGAGTAACAAGTAGCAATAAGAGAGTTTTGATAATGTGTAATTATGGTTTTGTAGTAGCAGACCTTAGAAACTTCTGTGTTTCTAAGATTGCTTGTTCTTCAGCAAGGTTATGGTGAGGGGGCTTGTGACTTTGAACAGATATAACAAGAGATCCTTTTGTCTTCTCTGCAAAGACTGTGTGGTTCTTCTCCCAGGCTCCATCCTCAACATTATTAGAAATCTGAGCATTAAATCACCTTTTTTGGGGGAGAAAGTGTGGAGCATGGTAACAAAGAGAGTGGAAGTTGAACACTGATGGTTAGCACAGGAGTTTGTAGGTAAGGTTAAACTCTTCTGGCAGGTAAAGAGGTATTTTAGAAAGCACAAATACAGATTCTTGATCCATTCAGCTCCCCTCAACCTGTAACAGGGACCAGTAAATGTGGTATCAGTGTGAAAAAGGATAACCTCTGCTTGTAGACATTGTTAGCTGTGCTGAAAGAAATTATAAAAAGAACAAAATGTAGAGTAGCACACACAATCAGAAGCTAAAAACTGTAAACTGTTTCTACAGAAAGACCATAAGGGGTGCTTATTAATGGACAGGAATCTTAAATACTATAGAAATTTAACAATAGAAGAATGCTGGTATTTGGATTTTGAAAAAAAGAAAATATAGGAAAAAGAAAAATGGTCATCAAATTCTTCTGCTCTGTTTTCAAGGTGTGGAGGGGGAGGAAGAAAATTTAATATTACTTCATAGTGATGCAGTATTTCCTACTCCAATATTGACTAAAAATAGTGTTGAACAGAGGTTGCTGTATTTGGGTAGTTTTGTGTATGAAAATATGGAATTCTAGTATTCCTAAACAACTAAATTGAGATCTTGCTGAGCCATTAATATAAATTAATTAATTAATAGAATGAAACAATAGACATGTTTGAGAGGCCTGACAGAACTCAGGACCAATATTGACTGGGAAAAAATTAATAGTCATAAGTCAAAAAAGTAGCTTACACTGTGAACACTAATGTGTGGCAGATAATCAAAGGTGTGTTTCTGTGTCCAAAATACAAAATATTACTTTCCAGCTCTCAGGGAGAAGCCTGTTACTTGGCCACTACAACTGGTACCAGCTAGTTGTAAATTTTTATGATACCTAGACTAAATAAAAGTGGCACGTCCCAGATCCTCCATTTAATAAGGGGACATGAAATAGAATCATCCAGTTAAGGGCTAGTCACACATTGTGCTTATTAACACATCATTTAGACTGGAGAAAACCCAGGGGCTTAGGATGCTGCAAAGAAGAAGTGGCGCACAGAAGGGTTTCCAGAAAAATAATGGTCTTGGAGTGAAGGGGACCCAGAAGAGATTCACCATCTGTTGTGGGTGAATACCCTGGAAGTAGGGAAAGATCCTGAGATATCTACATGGAGACAAATTCTGGGAGACACCCAGGGACCTTGGCCAGTAACACCTGCCAGCGGTAAGTGTGAGCAGCAGCACTGTGGGAACTGGCTTGATTTTCTGCCTGACCTTCACAGGACCACAGCTATCTCCTTCTTGGGAAAGGAAGTCAATACCTGGCAAAATGCTGTGGGATCAAGTGAGTGCAATGCATGTGTAAGATAATCAAGTAGGTCAAAAACTCTGATCTCAGAAGTTCTAAAATTAACTCCAGTATCCAGACCCACCACGGGTTGTGATTTATTCTATGCTGCCTATGACAATGACCCAAACTGTTATATATCTGTTTCCACGATAACTTCCCCAGGAAAAAGTCTAAAATGACTGGGAGAAGATTCAAATCCTTAAACTATCATAGGATCATAATAAAATAAATTTCCATTAAAACAGTTTATGGAAAATAGATTTTGTCAAATTAATTTGATATCTATTGATGAAAGAGTTAGTATCAATGTAATATAATCTTTTACTGTTTTTGACTTAGTGCTGCCTGACATTTCAGTTAAAAAAAAAAAAAATAGTGATACAGTCAACATGACATACTTGCAATGTATTAACAGCTGCCTGACAGGTAGGTCTTCAAATGTCATTGGCAATGAAGGTTCATCATCCCATAGTGGGTTTCTATTGGAGCTCTGTGGAAATCAGCCTTTGTTCTTGCCCTGTGCTCTTTAACATTTTTTTCATGTGTATTTTGGAAGAAAAACATTTAAAATCTTAGTTTCAGTAAGTGGATTACAGAACATTTATAGGAGTGATAAATAATAAAAAATCATGTGTTTTTGCATCCTTTGAAAGAGGAATACAAGAAAGCATCATGAAAGGATAATAATCTACCAATAAGATGGTTAGGGTGCTGCAATGGACACAAATACATCTTGTGCTCCTTTTCTAATTGGTGGACAGAAACAGACATTTCTAGATTGTGACTCATCCTAGACTAAAAATAAAATAAGTGAACAGTATGGATGCTATAGATACCTGTTTTTCTCCCTTAATCATGAAGGGAGACAAAATCAACTTGGATGTAGATGCTTCTTCTGTAAAGATTTACAGTTACGTGTAACAAATGAATCTGGCTCCTGCCATCTAAAAAATATACAGAATAATAGAATCAACTAGGTTGGAAAAGACCTCTAAGATCAAGTCCAACAGCTACCCCAGGACTGCCAAGTCCACCACTAAACCTTATCACTGAGGGCATCATCTACACGGTTTTTGAACACTTCCAGGGATGGTGATTCCACCACTTCCCTGGGCAGCCTGTTCAAATGCCTGAGCACCCTCTCTGTCAAGAAATTTTTCCTAATGTCCAATCTAAATCTCCCCTGGTGCAGCTTTAGGCTGTTACCTTTTATTCCACTGCTTTTTACTTGGGAGAAGAGACTGACCCCCTCTTCACTACAACCTCCTTTCAGTTAGTTGTAGAGAGTGATAAAGTTTCCCCTGAGCCACCTTTTCTCCAGAGTAAACACACCCAGTTCCCTCAGCTGCTCCTCATCACACTTGCTCTCCAGACCCTTCACCAGCTCTGTTGCCCTTCTCTGCACACACTCCAGCACCTCAATGTCTTTCTTGTAGTGAGAGGCCCAGAACTGAACACAGGATTTGAGGTGCAGCCTCACCACTGCCTTGTACAGGGGATGATCACTGTCCTGGTCCTCCTGGCTACGCTACTGCTGATACAGGCGAGGACGCCATTGGCTTTCTTGGCTGCCTGGGCACAAGGTGGCTCGTGTTCAGTCATCAGTCAGCACTCCCAAGTCCTTTTCCACCAGACGGCTTTCCAGGCACTCTTCCCCAAGCCTGTAGCATTGCATGGGGTTTTTATGGCCCAAATGCAGGACCTGGCATTTTGCCTTGTTGAACCTCATACCATTGACCACAGTCCGCCAATTGAGACTGCCCAGATTCCTCTACAGAGCCTTCCTATCCTCCAGCCCAGCTTGGTGTCACCTGCAGACTTACTGGGAGAGCACTCAGTCCCCTCATCCAGATCATCAATGAAGATAATAAACAACACTGGCCCTAATGCCGAGCCCTGAAAGGCATCGCTGGTGACTGGTCACCAACTAGATGTGACACCATTTACCACCACTCTTTGGGATCTGCTATCTAGCCATTTTCCAACCCCGTGAAGAATCCTCCTATCCAGACCATGAGCAGCCAGTTTCTCCAGGAGGATGAGTGGGAGACAGTCTCAGATGCATTACTGAAGTCCAAACAGGCAACATCCACAGCCTCACCCTCATCTACTAAGTGGATAGCCTTGTCGTAGAAAAAGATCAGGTTGATCAAGCAGGACCTGCCTTCATGAACCCATGCTGACTGGGCCTGATCTCCCTGTTTTCCCACAGGTGCTTTGTGATCTCACTTGGGATCATCTGCTCCATGGCCCTCCCTGGCACTGAGGTCAGGCTGACAGGCCTGTAGTTTCCTGGGTCATCCTTCCTGCCATTTTGTACAGAAGCATCACGTTGGCCAACCTTCAATCTTCTGGGACCTGCCCACTAGACCAGGACTGCTGATAAATGATGGAGAGCTGCTTAGCAAGCTCCTCTGCCAGCTTCTTCAGCACTTTTAGCTGTAACACATCTGGCCCCAGGGTCTTGTGTATGTCTAAGTGGAGCAAGAGGTTGCTAACCATTTCTTCCAGAATTATGGGGACTTCAATAAGCTTCTCATCTCTGCCATCCAGCTCAGGGAACTACGTACCCTGAGGATGGCTGGTATAACTATTAAAGACTGAGGCAAAGGCAGCATTAAGCACCTCAGCTTTTTCCTCATTCTCAGTCACTAAGTTTCTTCTAATATCCAGTAGAGGATGGAGGTTCTCCATCCTAATTATTCTCTTATCCATTAATGAAAAGAAAAGCAATTTCAGAGGTCAGGTAGCACTGGAGGAACATGTAGTTTCTGCTCTGTGTTTATACTTTCTGTTTTCATTAAATATTTTAGATGCAGCTCTGCAAAGCAATAAACACATAGGAGGAAAACAGCCTGAAGTATATGAGAATCTGAAAATAACACTGGCAAAATAATAGTGAAAGGAGAAGAAGAAAATGCCATTAAAACAAATGTAGTGGTACTTCTGTTACGTTGTTATCCAACCTTTTTATATTTTATTTGAAATGGGAAGTTTATGTACCTGGAATTTAAAGACACATATGTCACTTGGGATACATGACGAGGAACACTGCAGCAATTGTAAGCAGGTCAATGTAGTTGCTTTGCCCTTGCAGGGCATTCAAGCTAGCACTGCTCCAAAGAAAGTATATATGGAGGTTTGCTCCACTGTAAAACAATGCACAGGAAAGCAGTGACCCTGGGATGTCAGGTGCCCAACAAACTGCTCTGTAACTCACTTTACTCAATGAGACAGCAGGGGGCAAATGCAATTAAAAGTTCGTGGGTAGAAGTAAAGCCAGGGAGATTCCTTACCAGTTGTCACAGGCAAAACAAAATCAACTTGAGGAAAATACATTTAATTTATTGACAGAGTAGCATAACAAGAAATAAGAATATAACTAAAAAATCCCTCATCTTCCCCCCATTTCTGACTTCTTCCAAGGCTCAGTTTCCCCCCTGGTTTCTCTAGCTCTTCCACTAAGCTTTGGAGGGTAACTGGGAATGGGGGTTGTGGTCAGTTAATAACCTTTTGTCTCTGCCACTCCTTCCTTCTCACACTCTTCCCCTGCTCCACTGTGGGGTTCATTCCACGGGAAACAGTCCTTCATGAACTTCTCCAACAAAAGAATTCCCACGACCTGCAGTTTTTCAAAAACTGCTCCAGCACAGGTCCTTTCCATGAGGTATAGTCCTTCAGAAGCAGGCTGTTCCAGCATGGGTCCCTATGGGGCCACAGGTCCTGCCCCATGGGCTCCATAGGCTGCAGCTTCCTTCAGGTCACACCCACCTGCTCCAGCATGGGGGTCCTCCATGAGCTGCAGTGTGGACTTCCAGAAAGAGCTGCCATCCCAGCTGGGAGAGACAGGGCTGCTCTTGCTGAGTTGCAGGTATGGACCACAGCTGTGCTTGACGCTAGACGCACTTTTCATCAACAGACACAGGGCTTTCTCCAGTTTACAGTATACAACAGGACAGAGAAGTTTGGGTTCTTATTACCTAGTATTTACCTACATGCCCCTGTGCATTGCATCTGTCTTAAAGGCAAAGTTGTACCCCTCATGTTAGGTAGAAAAACTGAGGGGGGGCACTAAAATGACCAGAAAATCCAGTGGGATCTGGAGGCAGCTTGAAAGTGGGTTCTGTCACATGTCTGCATGCGGGTGCAAGGCTGCGCAGCATGAATTTGCCTCACAAAAGCAAGCAATGCGTGTGAGCAGGGCATGGAGCAGGGATCACACACTACCTGAAATTACTCCTAGAGAATAACTATAGCCTCTGAGTAGAAGGAAAACCTTGAAAGAGAAAGACTTCTGAAAAATAAAAACCCAAAACAAAGCAAACCCCTTCCCCCCAAAAAAAACACCCAAAGCAAACCCAAACCAAAACAAAAAAGCAAAAAAACCCAGAGGTTTTCATAACACAGAATTGGGAGATATGTTAATAAATTAATTTTTATTTTGGGTCTTCACACTGAAGGTCAAGAGATTTCACAACCTGAGCTGCTCCTTTTCTCTGGCCAGCTCCTTCTTATTTATTTTTAACCTTTTCTTTTACTTGTTTATTTTTAACCTTTTCTCTTTTGTTGTAGTTTAAGCTTAGTCGTAAATTAGACAAAGCATGTAGCCTGCTTGTTTTCTCCCCACAACCTGTCCTTCCCCCCACCCCCCCCAGTCCCGGAGGGATGGGGAGGAGAATCGAAAGAATGCAACTCCCATGGGTTGAGATAAGAACAGTCCAGTAACTAAGGT